>RJWT010030711.1:0-14570 GCA_004365215.1 Cuniculus paca | reverse complement strand
TGAAGGTTTGGGGGGGGGGGGCTGTGTACAATATAAGGGAGGAGAAGAGGCTGATTTTCCCTTTTTGCTCTTTTGCTCTGGCTGCTGCCTTGAAGTGTTGCCCCAGTGCCATGCCACCTTGCCTTGGTGCCAGCTGATTATGGACTGAAACCACCAAGAACTGTAAGCTAAATAAACCTTTTCTTCCCTAATTTTGGGTGTCAGGTGTTTGTCTCAGCAACGAGAAAAAAGTGACCAAAACAATGGGGGATAATTCAAGACATTCCAAGGATGCCTGAAAACACTGACAGTACTGAATCCTATATACCACTTTTTTCCTACATGTACATTTTATGATAGTTTATAAATTAGACACAAGAAGTTAGTAATAACTAATAAAATAGAACAATATAAGTTTTTTAAAACTTACTATTTATTTCTATAATTTTTCATTTAATATTGTCAGACTGTGGTTGACTACAGGAAACTGAAACCATGGAAAGAAAAACCACAGATAAGGAGAGAATATCATACTTAGAAATTCCTAAAGACAGAATAAACTTTATTGGTCCCCTAAACTAGTTTGCAAATAAAAAATGAGACTCAATGGGAAAACAGTAGAACACAGGTTTTCTCCTCCTAGACTGAGCTCTTTCCCTTGGGCACCCTACAGTCAGTCTCCTTCCTTTGCTTCAGAACTAGAAACTCTGCATGTTCAGGATGTGACAGCTGGTCAGTGTCTTCTCCCTGGCGAGACTACATGGTATTCTGGTGAACACCATCTTCTGTGAAAAGTAATGCCAGAAAGAACAGTGGTCTTGAATGATCAGACGAACAGCTACAAAACCCAGCACCAGTACAGAATCACTGGAGGCCATTTGTCAAAATTAGATTCCTGAGCTCACTTCTGAAGGCTGTGACTCAGTACAACCGAAATCCTAACAAAGGCCCCAGAGAGAGTCAGATCCCCCTGGACCTAGGAACCACTGACAGGATAACACTGCTGCTGCTACTACTGAATTATTTCCCCAGCAACTTCCCTACACTCTGTGCCCTCAGAAATCTCCTTTACATGTGGCCACACCAAATCAAGTGGCAGAACGGGCAGGAGAGCAGCTATGTGCATAGGCACTACACATGCATGTGGCAGACTGGTGACTTGGACAGAGACTGGGCAGGAGTCAAGACAATGGTTCAAGCCTCCATTCCATCACATAACATACTCACCTGAAGGCCTTGGACAAGCCTTATGACCTCTCAGTGCGGGCTCTCGTTACCATAAGAGGAATAACAAACATTAACTAGGGAATTCCAAAGGTTTCTTCCACGTCCAGAAATTCTCTCCACATATACACAAGTGTGTAGAACACGTTAGTATGCAAGTATATTGGGAGACAGCCAGGCTACACATACCTCAAGAGTAGTGAGGAGGGGTACAGATCAGAGACAGAGCACTTGCATAGCACGCACGAGGCCCTGGGTTCAGTGTTCAGCACAAGAAAAGAGAAGGGGAGGGATGAGCCAGAAGGCAGGGGAAGAAAAACTGCTCTCCTCCTCAGAGAAGCCTCCTTGACCACAGTATTCAAGTTGGTCCTCTAGTGATCTTTTCCAGTACTTTGCATAGTTACTAATCGTAAGCTCATTTCCGATTTTTTTTTAACTTTTATTTTTACTAGTGTATGTTTTACACTAATTTGTTTCCTTAACTCCACCATAAGGTTGGAAACCATGAAGGAAGTCAGCAATGTTCTTTTGTAAAAACAGTGCTTATTATCCCTAGAAATGCATAATGTCTGGCACACAGCAGTGCCAAGTAAGTATCTGTCAGGTAGAAGGCTGCAACAATGCTTTCTCTAAGCCAATGGTTAATCTTGAAACACACATACCAGATATAAATATTTACACGTCTCACTGAGAAAGAAGCTCTCCATTCGATCTTCTTTGGACTTGTCTATGACGTGATGCAATGTGGCGTATCCACATCTACAAAAGAATTATCCAGTTAGTCCTGCTTCTGCTCTCTCCCCATGCTGATAAATGTTAGATAACAGTCTGTGATATTCAAAGGCCTGGGTTATGTGTAAATTCATTTTAAAAGTGGTTTAGTTCCTAAATTACCAGGTTAGCTCCAGCATGGAGAGCAAAACCATGGAGCCTGTGTACCAAAAGCATGACATGACATCAAGAAAAATAATTGGCAATAAATTTAGAACAAATGATTTCTTTTTAGTCCCAGTACTTGTAGAAATGACATATTGAATGTCCTAAAATAGTTTCTAAAAAAAATATTTATGATGTACCGGTGGGTACAAAACAAAAGTGGGCCACAAAATTGAAGTATAGAGTATGTATGTGCAGAAATGTACATATACACACACATATATATAAATATATTAAAAGAGATTATAAATATATACTTAAACACGGACTATAGTTATCTCTCTTAAGAATACTCTACATCTTAATAGTTTTCTGTACTCTTAAATATTTTGCCCTATGCATTATTTGCATGACTAAGGAAACTAATTTATCTAAAAAGAACATAGACTGTTGAAGCCTTACGTAAAAAAGAAAGTTAACAAGCGATTCCTACTATAATGGAATACTATTGGTTTTACTACACCAAAATTAACCATTTCATTACAAAAGTACTGATCTATATTTTCTACAAATTAAAATGCAAGCTAGAATAATATTTTTCGAGAACAACTAAAAAAATTACAGGTTGACAACAATCAAGAGGAACTTAGAAAACTGACTTGACTTTTGTGTACTTCTCCAGGCTCTGCAGAATATCCATTCCTACATGGAGGTAGAAGGGATTCTTGGTTGCCTAGAGAGAACACAGGAGAACATGATCCAGCAAGGTTCTAGGAGACAGGGCATCAACAATCATGGGAGGAGTGCAGGATTTCCCAGGGAGACTGATAAGTCGCCAGCCAAAAGAAAACACAAGGCACTATTTACTTCATCTTGAAGGGTCATGAAGGACACGGTATTCTGTCAACTTGCATCAAAGCATTACTGCAATTTATTTAACTTAAACCACAGTTGGGAAATCTACTCCCAGGTAGAACAATGTACTTTGGCTCTGATCCCCACCATGGTCAGAAGTAAAACAACGCCAGCATGACAGCACCATTATCTGAGAGAACAAATTCAGTTTTTGTTGTTTTTGTTTTGTGGTACTAGGGATTAAACCCAGTGTTGACCCGCAAAGCTTTATCCCTAGTCCTTTTTAAATTTGTACATGTGTGTATGCATACACAGGCATATATACGCTACTGGGAATCAAAACCAACGGTACTCTTAACAGTGATTTACATTCCCCAGTACACTATGTTGTTCAGACAAGACTCCAGCTGGCAATCTCCCTCCATGGTAGGGCTTACAGGCAAATGCCACCACACTTGGCCGACAAAACCAGTTTCTACCTCACTGTGGAACTCTCTAAAAACTAGACATAGACACAGGGAAACAGGACCCATCCTCATTCCAATTATAGCACCAAGAGAAAAGCCAAACGGAGTAAGACTCGAAGGTATCTATAGAAACTCTCCACACTTTTTTCTCTAGTAAATCCGTGGATTGCTGACTCTTCTGTCACATACTCTTAGCAGTTTTGTTTGGGGGAAAAAAAACTCGGAAAAAAAAGGGGAAGCGCGGAGATATAGCTCAGCAGCACAGCGACTGCCTGGCAAGTGCAAGGTCCTGAGTCGATTCTCAGTACCAAAAAAATATATGTATTTTCTGGGTAGGTAAGACTTCTACTCTGTAAACATTTTAGAAGAGGGGGATCATCTTTAATTCATGCTTAGTGACAACCTGAAGCAGAAAAAGCAAATAACCACCAGGCTGGCTGTCTCTGTGTTAAAAGAATCTGGGGGTATGTTATGGGTGATATATTGTGTCAACCTGAGTTTAGAAGTTTAACTGAGAGACTCAGCAGGGAGCCAGGGTTCTTACTTTGCAAATATCCTCATCCTGTGCAAAGGAGGGCAAGGACATTTTGTGAGTGCTACAACCATAGTGGGGGGGTGGGGCGCCTGTGTACAACATAAGGGTAGAGAAGAGGCTTGCCTATGCTCTCTTTTGCTCTGGCTGCTGCCTTGAAGCGTTGCCCCTGTGCCATGCCACCCTGCCTTGGAGCCAGCTGATTATGAACTGAAATCTCCAGAAACTGTAAGCTAAATAAACCTTTCTTCCCTAATTTTTGGCATCAGGTGTTTGTCTTAGCAACGAGAGAAAATAACTAAGACAGGGTAGCTTCAAAGCTGTAAGGCAAAAAAATTCTCTGGATCCTAAGAAATTAGCCTGCAAGAAGCTGAAAACATGGAAGAGACAGAGACAGAAATAGAGATATAAGTCCCAGGGTAGCAAGATAAAGCTTCACAAGAAAACTGAGACAGCAGCAGGTATGCCAGCCTCAGACTGTGTGCACAGCCGTATTAGACCTGGGCTCAGAGAGACCACACACAAGATCAGCTTGGAGGGGCATGGTGGAACATTCCTGTAATTCCCATACTCAGGGGGCTGAGGCAGAGGACTATTGTGAGTTCAAGGTCAGCCTGCCTCAAAAAAACAAAAAATGAAACAAACAAAAAAACCTCACAAAAGTATCACCTCATCCTTCCTTAGAGGAGGTAATCTAAAACCTATGAGGTCTTACTTTAAGCACAGAACCACTACCGGTTCTTACTTTTCTCCCTGCTGAGACAAAATACCTGACACCCAAAATTAAAGGGGAAAAGGTTTATTTAGCTCACAGTTTGTAGAGGGCTCAGTCCATAAATGGCTGGCTCCAAGTCAGAGTGGCTCAGCAGAGAGGCATCACAGAGGACAACCAGTTCATGGCAAGCAGAAGACAGCAAGAACAAGCAAACAAGGGACAAGAGAAGTGATAGAGACCACTACGAAGCAGCTCAGAGCAGGATTTAAAATTAACCAATTGGTTTTCTATGTTTACTTGTGAGTCTGTCCCAGGCCTAAACCCCTTGTCTGGAGATGGGCAGCAGATTTACAGTAAGTGAACCTCTTATGAATCACTGGTCCCAGCTGAGGCCTGTAGTGGCCTGTGATGACGTGATGCCTCGAAGGACAAGAAAAAATACATAAATACATATAATATATATTTATACATTATGTTAGTTAAAATATATTAATTATATTAATATATAATATAATGTTGACATATATATAAATAAAAAGAGAATAAAGGGCTGGGGATATAGCTCAGCAGCACAGCGCTTGTTGTGTTTGATCCCAAGTACCAAAAAAAAAAAAAAAAAGATAAAAGGATAAGATAAGGCCACAGCTGAAGACACCTGGCTCCAACCCCAATTAACTAGATAGAGGCTAAAGCTGCAGGGGGTACTCCCACTGTCTCAGTCCCACTGTGAATGCCATACTGGAGATAAGATGGTTCTCCTTATTAGCATAATTTACTACCCAGAGAAGTCTTTGAACTGACTCCCAAGGTCCTGCTCAGTTCCCGCATCTTCCTCAGTATCCCCTCCCTTTGTTTGAAAACCAAATAAATATGGGCCGCCCAGAGAAGTTCTTGGTCTCAGCCCTCAGAGAATGGGTTTTGATTCTCCTGGAGCCCTAAAATTGTACCACTTGTCTCTGTTATTTAAGCTCATTTGGGAGGTTGTGGGCTTGATCAGTCCGTGATAGACAAGCCTCTTCCTGTCCCTTATATTGTAGCTAGGCTACTGGCATTATTAGGTGCCAAACCAATCAGTAGACTGATTTAGTAATCACATGCCCTTAATCTTAGTACCCTTAATCCTAGCATTGCACCACAAATCGATCACATACTCTAGATTCAGCTGCCTCTGAAGAAAGCCCCAACTATGATTGCATGAGGCTTTGAAGGGACACCTAGATGCAGCAAGTCATGATACCAGTTTGAAAAAATTCTCCCACTTTTCATCTAAAAACAAACAGCAAGAATTGTATATATAAAAAAAATTCGTCACTGAATCTAAATAAATCTAAGCACAATACTAATCCTACTATAAGGCCTTGTAAAAGTCAGGCTTCAGGTGCCAAGTCTTGCCCAATGCATGCATCTGCTACAGGCCTATTGAACTGCATTAAAGGCTACCTTCTTATTAAATGAACGGTTTATGTTACTATATTTGTGAATGGGCAAGCACTCTCAGTGTGTTTACTTATGATATGCACAGAAATATATGCATTTGGCTTCAGTTGTCTGCAAGAAAACATTTCACCGTTCCCTCTGCAGGCACAAGAGTAATTTCATGAAAGATAAACACTATATGATTTTTTTAACATTAAACAAAAATAAGACATTCATGTGAATCCTAGGTAACTGCCTCTATAAATAAGAGACTAAGGCCAGGGATTTAGCTCAGCGATTCAAGCACTTGCTTGGTTAGCATGAGGTTGTGAGTTTGATCTCACATACCTAAAATAAAATAAAACAAGACACTGAATTTTCTTTTTGTCTGAGTAATTATTACCTAGATCAGGGTTCCCCGGCACAAAGGCACTAATTGCATTTCCCTAAAAAGGGTTTTCTGATCAAATAGATACGGAATACACAGAAGGTAAAATCTTTCTCTTGAATATTTAAAGATGTAAGAAGAAGTCCTATGGCAAAGACATAATTGTTTGCAAAATGTGAGGTTAAAAACATCTGGCTACAGAGACTGTCCTGTGAACCCATGTATGACACTGAACACTAACAAAATTGCAGATATGTGATAACTCTATTAAACTGCTATGAAAATAACAAACTATTGTTTAAGGAGCTCCAGTACCTGGTAGAGGAGATATGTAGATTCCACTAATTCTGGCCTTAGTGGGTAGAAGAGAACATCAGGGGCCTGTAGTTGCCAGTTATACCTCTCAGGAAGGGCCCCATATCGTTTCCATATGGCATAGTAAAAGGCATGGAGGCAAATGGCATCTTCCACATCACCTATCAGAACCTATGGAAAAGACACAGGTGACCAGGCTGAGATTCTTTTCCCAGAGGGCAAAAAGTGACACAAATGTCCATCTTTACCCTCTGGTTCTTATGCAACACAGCAGGAGACAAAACCGAGTCAAAAGTGACAACCCAAACAAACAGATGCCTTTTGTATCTGGCCATCAATGACATACTGACATGAACTGCACAGAAGAGCTAAAATGTACCAAACAAGCACATAATAAAGATGGATTATCCAACAATCACTTACAGTTAATTTTTAAGTATGATTTTTCACTAAGATAGTATGGGTCTGTTCAATAATCTAGGAACTGATTTCACAAATAGAATAATCTCAATATGTTCTGCTATTAACCTCCCAAATCCAAAGGAGCAAGAAAAAGCTCATGTATCACAGAAAAGAGAGGAAAATAAAATTCCCATTCTAATGACTACATATTCTTTGCAAATCTGACTGCAAAATACCTGTAGTCCGGGGAAGAATGCCTGCAGAGAGTCAATCCAAGTATTCATGAGCTGCCCACTGAACATGTTCACATTGACATACAGTGGGGGGTCTCCTACTCCTTCATTACAGGCTTCCCGCCTACAAATACAAACAGCACATGCAAAGGTGAAAAGAAAGCTCACCGACAGAGCTCTACCTCTTATCACTCCAGGAGCCGCTGGCTGTTTCATTTAAATGGAATCAACATTAACTTTTACCCACTTTCCTTAAACCTTTATAGAAAAGACTCCTGCTACCTGTCTGAACTAGACACTAACAGAAGATACCATCTACGACAGAAGAAAAGTTCCAAACTGAAGTCTTCATAATACACTTCAGTACTTTGGAAGAAGCCAGTTGCCATGAGCTAACTATGAAGAGACCCCTGTGGCAAAGACCCAACACCTCCAACCACCAGCCATGATATGAGTGAGCCTAGAATGGGATCCTCCAGCCCCACTCAAGCTTCGCCATGGCTACAGTCTCAAACAACAGTTTGACAGCAACCTCATGTGCCATCCTAGGCCAGAATCTAGGACTTACATCACCTATATTTCTGTCTTTTAGGAACTGTTACGAGACTGTATTTTTTATTTAAGCCACTCAGGTTTGGAAACCTATGCTATGTGATAAATAGTTAACACACATCTTCAACCTCAAATGACTGACAATGATGCTGAGGGCAGAAGAGGCAAACAGACCTTGGGAGTTTGTATTAAGAAAAATAGAAACATTAGCCAGGTGTGAAAGCACATGCCTTTAATTTCAGCACTCAGGAGGCTGACGCAGGAGGATAGCTTTGAGTTCAAGGTCAACCTGTACTACACAGCTAGACCCGTCTCAAAAAACAAAACAAAAAGAACATGTCAGAATGCAAAACTATTTGTTCTATAAGGCCACAGAAGTGATGTTAAAGAGACATACCCTCTTCTTAAGTAGTTCTGAATGCTCTGATATGCAGCATTAAACATTTCTAAGTCTTCTTTTTCTCCAAAGAGAATGTAAGATTTTAAAAGATACTCATAGAAGGAGTCCAGCCCGGCACCCAAGCCACTCTGTTTTCCAACCCAATGGCCCGTCTGGATATTTACAACATTGCCTGCAGGAACAAACAAAGGTACTTCAGATCCCAATCGTCTTGGGAGGAAGGGGACAGACATCGTACTTCAACCCCACTTCTCAGCATCTTTATCCTTAATAAGTAAGAAAAGGAGTGAAAGACTGATCCTAAGATTTTTCAGTCCCATTAATAACTTGGACAGCCTAGAGATCTTTTTGAATATATTAGTGTTTAGCCACCAACACAAAATGAAGATAAATATATAAAGAAAAAAATATATATATGTGTGTATATATATACGTTTGTCATTTTGGTTTTCCACATTGACAATGTATTTCAAAACCCAAAGGAGTACTCACAGCCTTTAACCCAGTACTGTCATTCCTGGTAATCTGTCCTGAAAAAAATGTTTTTAAAAAGAAAAACTCTTATGGTGTTCACCAGAAAATTATCTGTAAAATAGAAAAGAAAAAAAAAGAAAGAGAGAAATAATCTAAGTGTCTAACACCAGAAAAAGAGTTAATAGATGACTATGTAGCTTTTAAAAAGAGTTACTATGAAAATAGTAACTTTGCCGGGTGTGGTGGCTCACGCCTGTAATCCCAGCACTCGGGAGGCTGAGACAGGCGGATGGTTGTGAGTTCGAGACCAGCCTGGGCTACAAAATGAGCTCAAGGCCAGCCTGAACAGCATAGTGAGACCCTGTCTCAAAAACAGGGCTGGGGATCTAGCTCAGCGGTCTAAGCGCCTGCCCAGCAAGCGCAAGATTGTGAGTTCAATCCCCAGTGCCGCAAAAAAAAAAAAAAAAGAAAAGAAAATAGTAACTTAGAAACCCTGGAATGATCTGCCAAATTAAGGCAGAATAAAAATCTTTTGTTTGTATTAATAAATGAAAATATATAAAAGCTGCACATACCAGGTTAAAAGGGTATATGGAGCTGGGATGGTAACATGTACCTGAAATCCCAACTACTGTTGGGGTAGGTAGGGAGGAGCTAAAGGAGAAGGGTCACAAATTCAAGGCCAGACCGGACAACTCAGCATGATCCTGTCTCATAACAAAATCTAAAGAACCGGGGATGTAACTCGGTGGCAGAATACTTGCCTGGCATGCACAAGGCCCCAACTTTAATCCTTCATGCTACGCACATACACAAAAAAGCCCATGGAAAGCTAAAAACTGACAATTTATGGTGATACCGGTCAATTACTTGATGAATTAATAATTTGAGGGATTTTATTTCCACTGTTGCTGTTAAATCAACAAATCTGTATATAAACTTTAGAATTAAAAAATAAAAAATCAGCCCAGCAAGAACAAATAAAGGTTTGTTCTAAAGTATAAAACTTCTAAAGTGTAAAACTTCCATAATTCCCATGGTTCTAGAAAAACCAATCAAATCAAATTACTTCTTGCAGCCAAAAAGAAAATATGACCCAATAAAAGACAACTATATAAAAACCCATTTTAAAACACTGCAAGTTAGCAAAACACAAGATAATTACTGAAGATGAATGAAATGAGTACATAAGGGTTATTATTCACCATACCTTCTTTCTACAATGTTTGAAATATTCCAAAATAATTTTTCAGTACTTGATCAAATATTCTCAAAGGGAAAGAAAAAAAAAAACTAACAGAAGTTTAATCTGGAACTTTCAATCTACTACCACACACCTAGCTTTTTTTAAAGAGAAACCATTCCACTGATAACTTTAACTTCCTATACTTAGAACATTATATTGAAGATATAAAACCTGCTTCAGAGGCTGTCCTTTTTATAGCATTTCCATTAACAATAATTTTCAAACAGAATATACCAAGGGCTCCAAATCAGAAGGGAGCTCTCAAACAGCAAAAGTATAATTTTTTTCTATTAAACCCTACAGTCTAACTCTTAAGCAAAAGGTCACAAAAAGAAATTGACTACAGCAGACACTGAGGACCATTTTTTCTAAGTTGACAATTTTCAGATTCAGTGGTACAAGGAAGAAATAGAAGGATACCCTCAGAGATGATAGAAAAGGGGACCAAATGTTATACAGCCCCAATGGCAGGAAAAAGTGCACCACACCTAACAGTCCTGTGTCATTGCTCCGTAGGTTCCAGAGGGCTTTCACTGCGCGTCTGGCCACCCATTCAAAGGTGGAATCACCCAGTAGTCGGCTCAGAATCCCAAATTCCACCAAGAGAGAACCAGCTCCTGCGGTGCAGGTCTCATTATGGCTGTCAGGAGGAACGCCTGTCTTTAGATTCACCTGGGGACAGGAAGAGTCAGTCACAGGTTTCATGGCAAAACTCAAGAACTCACAGAGCTGAAGGCCAAATCACAGATATGACACTCAGCTAATGTACCAAGCTTACTGTGGTAATAGTCATGTTAGACCCAAGATGAAAAAGGGAGTTAAATTTAAAAAGCACAAATGAGAACAAGAACACCAGAGCCTTGTCTTACTAACAGCAAGAAAAAAAAAAGATGAGCAAGTGTTCAAGGAATGACAATACAATTACACAATTAACTGAACCATCTGTCTGCTGTGTTTGATTTTTGTTTTGTTTTGTTTTGTTGGCAATACTGAGGATTGAACCCAAGGCCTTTACACATGCTAAGCAAGTGCTCTATCACTGTGGTACATATACTCCCAGTCCTCTTATTTTGAGACAGAGTCTCACTAAGTTGCCCAGGCTGGCCTCAAACTTGTGAGGCTCCTGCTTTAGCCTCCCAAACAGCTGAGATCAGTCATGCACCATCATGCCAGGTTCATTAAACCATCTCTTTCCAACAGGATTTTTTTTCATGCCTACACATGATCAGTTTTTAGGGTTAAAGAAAAAAGCAAACTATGAAATCCGTTCTGAATTCTAAGTAAGCCACTATGAACTCACTCCTGCTCAGCATACATAAACAAACCTCAGATTAGAAGAGAAGGGAGGCTCAGCTAGAATATGACAGCCAGTTGCATCATGGCAGCCCTGTGATCTGGTAACTCACTCCTTGTTTACCTCAAAGGTTCACTTAGTTCCCAAAGGAGTTTTGGCTTGACAAATCAGGTATCACAAAAATCTTGCATTTAAACTACCACCTAGCTTGCTGGTTGGTGCAGGCTTTTTTTTTTTTTGGAGACAGGGTCTCACTATGCAGTTCAGGATGACCTTAAACGCAATATGTAGCTAAGGCTTGTCTTGAACTCACAGCAATTCTCCTGTATAGCCTTGCGAGTACTGGGATTACAGGTGTATGCTATCACACTAGGTTATGCAGGCTTTATTTGAAAGCATTCAAAAGAACATTCATGAGCATTCAAAAGAACATTCACTGAGCTCCTCTCTAATACACATGTGAGGATCTCTGGGGAAATCTACCAAAATAAGAAATGAAGACAAAGTTTCCATACTATTTGGGAGCACAAGATTGAAATCATATGTTTAAAAGATTTATGAATGCTCAACATAAAAACAGTAAATTTTAAGGGGAATACATTTTTTGAGGGAAGTTTTTTTGAAATATGTTTGCTATGTCACTGCATGCCCAGCATACAGAGGGTGCTCAGTAAGTGCTGAATGGGTCAGAAAATATTTACCTTATGTTTAGGATAAAACTATCTCAAAATACCACTTTGTTCCTCTACCTCAGCCTCATTTCTTTTACAGAACAGCTTTAAATTCACAAGATGGTGTATTATCAAGCACAAAGGGAAAAACCAGTCTACCTACCCGAGGATAGGGGATCCCTGTCTTCGTGTTCTCAAAAGCAGGAAGAAGCCGCACAGCCAGGTCATGAGCCATGTGCAACAATTCATTATCATAGTCCTTAATTGTCATGTCACCAAAGGGCTGTTTAGAGTCAGTTATTATTCTGTGGGCAGAAAGGAGGCTTCCCAGAACCCTAATGGCAGTGAGAACAAAAAATAACATCAAATCAGATCAAATCATGTTGCTTGTAAGGACACAATCTAATTCAGAATGACAGAAGGAGCATCTACTTCTTATTGACTCCGAGATGCCCAGAGTATGGACCCGACTTAATGGTCTCTTAAAAGTTGTTTCTAGCTCTAATGAGTGACTAATTTTTAGTTCACTGTATTACTCAAAGAGAGAAGGGGAATCATTCATCTCAAGCTACTGAGAAAAATACCATTTAAAAGATTAACAAACTTAGCTATCTTTATCTTAGGGATAAAGAAAAAGAAGTGTACTAATTGAGTATGTACTACTTGTTCTCAAAATATGTATTACCTGCTCTATTATTAAATTACACTTGATTTAGCTCAGTTGGGGAAATGACTTAGCCATATAAAAAAAGAGAAAAAGGTTAGACAACAAATACTAAGTAGTTTCTGTAGTTCTAGCTGCCATGCAACTGATGAACTTCAATACCTGGTAAGAGGATGAAGACGAACAAAGGAAAATGAAGAGAAAATGACATACTTGGCTATGACATAACAGCTTAGATCTATGTCACTGCAGACTCACTGATCCCCCTCCCTTTCCAATTATCTGGAGTAGACTGTGACATCCTTCAGAATAACTGATATCATAATCTTAATTTTAAATAAAATTAAATTGGAATGTCATGGAGAAATACAATTTTCAGAAAACATTAAATAGGAAAATAATCAATATATCAAACTAAAGAAAGCTGGGTATAAAGCATGATTTCAATACATTTTAAAAAAAGGAGGGAGATTAGTGATCGACACCAAAGAAAGAAATACACCAAAATGGCATATCGTGGTTTTCTGTGGACAGAAAGAAAAGAAAATCATTTCCTTCAGAAATATGTGTAAGTTTTCCCAGGACACAATGAAGGCAGGAAATGAGACTAGTCATAACGGGAAATCAAGAAACTGGTTGGAGGGACACCCATTAAAACATGAGTGTTTCTTTTTTCAGTCCAAAATGTGATTATCATATGTTCAACTGTCATAGTTTTGGTAAATATTAAAATAAACACGAAAAATACACATTTTATAACATCTATATGGACTGTCTATCGGGATTTTGGGTCTGGAAAACCCAAAGGAATTTCTCTCCATACATACACACATGCCCACACAAAGCTTTTAACCCATTTTATGTACTATTTTACCTTATTGTGGCCTCGAAGACTTGAACGGTAGAATCTCTGTCAAATGAAACTGTGTTGATCACTAACCTGACTGCTTTCTGGAACTCGGATGAATTTCCCATTATCTTTAAAAAGAAGAATAGAAACCATTATAGCAGCTTGAGATCAACAGGCTACATGATTGCAGCAGCTTGGCCACATCATCTAACTGTCTGCAACGTATGTGGCTTTGCCACCGTGGGAGTCGAAGCACCAAAGGTAGAAAAGCAGTTATTTTTCACAATGTACAGTAAATGCTCAATTAACGAACATTCGAGTTACGAATTTTCACAGATAGACGGGATCTTGAATTACATAGATACAAACAAATCACGGAAGCAGCTGATGCCTGCCAGACACTGCCACAGCTGTGCTGCTGTGTGCTCACTGTGCAGTAGCACAGTGCTCAATCAGAGCCCAAGATGTCCGGAAGCAAGAGGAAAAGCAGTGGTGACGAGATGGTTTGGTCTTTTTATGCTTTGGTTTGTGTATTTGTGTCAAAGGTGTATAAAACTCACTTTGTCAGATTTATAAACAAACCAAATTTAAGAACATTCTCCCAAAACAGAACTTGTTAGTAAGTCAGGGATTTAACTGCATTCCAGACAATGGCAAGCCTACCTTCCTACAACTCAAAAATCCCATCTCCAAACGGCAAAACTATGGAAATACCTGTCTCTAGAATCAACGGCGCTCCTATCTTCCCACTCCTCTCTCTTACGTTACTTATGTGCAAAGGCACTGTAGAGTTCCTAAAACTTCTGGCATGAGTAAAAACAAATCAGAAAGTTAAAGTAACAATCACATGGCTTTTCCCTTGTTCTTCAAATAAATCCAGTTTGGGTGCTTGGCTCCCAGGAGACCAATCTAGAAATCTTAACTAAACTTGATGTTTGGGGCTGGGGATGTAGCTCAGTGGCACCACACCTGCCTGGCAAGTGCAAGGTCCTGAGTTTGATGCCTGGTACAAAAAAA
>RJWT010030710.1:0-14572 GCA_004365215.1 Cuniculus paca | reverse complement strand
TGGGTGACTATTGTAAAATACTTCTATAAATTATGTATCCTGTATTAAATTGTTTTCCTTGCAAACCTTGACTACGACAACACTTTTCCATTTAAAAAAAAAGCAATAAAAAGATCTAGAAGATGCAAGTGGAGTCCATGTAATCAGAAATTATATAGCTGGGCATGGTGGTGCACGGCTGTAATCCCAGTACTCGGGAGACTAGGCAGGAGTATCGCCATGAGTTTGAGGCCAGTCTGGACTACACAGCGAGACCGTGTCTCAAAACAAACAACAAACAAACAAAAAAATCCTAAAACTCAAACCTATACATTGTCCCTCTTCTGATGTGTTTCTAGTTCTCAGCTGCACTCCAGGGGCCCGGCTTTGGAAGTTCCACTATGAAACTGTCAAAAGTGAAGGTTGCTTCATGAAACTCGGTGGCTGCTCATCATTTTGAATCAAATTCTGCCTCTATGGTGTTAATCTCCTCAAAGTCATGAAGTGGCCTTTTCTAAGGTTCATGATTTTCCACTATTGAAACACTACTGCAGTAAAAATCTATCCACTGGTTCAACAAATACTTTTTGAGAGATTATTATGTTTCAGGGACACTTATTATTTAGAATACAGCAGTGAACAGTACAAACAACTCTAGCTTGAGTTTACATTCTAACAATAGATGACAAACAATAATCATAACAGATAATTACACTACATATATATTTCAACATTACAAGCATTAGGTTGAAAAGTTAAAAAATTTGTAGGACAAAGGAATTGGGAGGTCCAGAGTAGAAGTTAAGGAGTTGGGGTGGCAGTTTGACATTTTAAAGTCAGGAGACGTAGATAGACAAATTAACCTTTGAGCAAAAAATTTGAAGGGATGAGTCATTTTAGATGACTATTTCTATAAAGAATGATCTGCAAAGAGAACTCTAGCACAGTGGGCGATAGCTTCAGAACTGAGGTCTTGTGGAGTTTTTGAGGGACAGCAAGCCCCTAAGTATGACTGGATCAGGATGAATGAAAGAGTGAGTAGTAGGAGATACTGCCAGACAAGGAAGGGGAAAAATGTCAAATCTAAGTTTGATTTATGGTCCTAGTATATGCTAACCATCATCTTCTGAAAATAGTGGCACAGTTAAGAACTCAGGTCTGATGTCTTGTGAGCGTTCATGTGAATGTTGGTTCTTTCCCTTACTAAATAGCTTAGAGCAGTTTACTTAATGCTCAGTGCCTTCATTTGCATTGCCAGAGAGGTAAGTAGAAACAGAGAAACAGGTGAGGGAAAAATCAAGGATGAACTCATATTAAACATATTAAGGGTGTCTAAACATATAACAGGTGAAGAAGATTAAATTAATGATTCTGATTCTTCCTTCCTATGGCCACATATCCTTTGCAGTTGTTCCTTCCAAAGATGAAGACTGTATTTCTCTTCCCCATGACTCCTCGACTTTACTCTGAGTTCTGACATCTTACTTTGCTCACTGAATAATGTAGAAGTAACAGTGTGATAATTTCAAGAATATCTGTTAAGAGGCCTTGCGTATTTTTACTTTTCTTTTTGTACTTCATTCTTCACCTAAGTTTGCCTAGTCATCTATGGAAGATGAGTGTCATTTAGGACAGAGCTGCTTCAGCTGACCCTAAAACCAAAGCAAGAGGAACTAAAGCAGAGCTGTCTATCAAAGGAACCTCAACCAACCTGTGGACATGTTAAGAATAAACTGTTGGTATTTTCCACTACTAAGTTTGGGGATATTTATGGATAACCGTAGCTCAAGTATGCTGGCATTAAATATATCCTAGCCTGTTTCCTTAGGATTTTAGTTAAGATAAAACAAACAACCCCTTCCTCAGAAAAACATCCTGTCTGCCAACTAAATCTCCTCCATTTACTTTATAGCTTTGCATTAAGAATGCAGACTGTGGGCTAACGCACAAGTCAAAGTTTTCAACACAAATACCAAATCTTACCTCAAGCCAAAGTTAGATACATTTAATTCCTTTCTCTTTAAATTACAGGATGCCTTAGAGTTTGGTAAGTACTAAAAGGTTTCAAATGATATTCAAGGTACTCAATGAGTTAGGCTGATATCTTTGTATCTGAGAACTGTCTCAGTACAAATGCGAGGGGAAAATGAGCTGTTTTTAGCTAATTTTTTTCCACATGAATAGCTCTAAAGGAAAAGGTAAAACATTCTATAGTTTAGGGTTACCTTGCTGCCCCTGAACTTGTTACTGTAATTCAAATATTTAAAGCGAATATAGGTTTCTCACCCATACAATGAGATTATTTGCTGATCTGCTGACCCGCTGACAGCAGTGTTTTCAGCCAGGGACGGAAGGAACCTAGCTCTGTATTTCCTATAGAAACAACTGTTCTGCTTTTGCTAATTCATTATTTGCAAACAAGTGTACAGAACATAGCTATTGAAAATAATGTGACTTGACTGTGTGTGCATGTATATATATATATATATATATATACACATATATACATGTGTGCATCATGCATCATATATGCGATAAATCTCCCATAAAATAGCATTTTACTATATTCCCTTAAAGTTTCAATCCCCAAAAATTTTTTGCAGAATCATTTTCTCAAAAGCATAAAAAAAAAAAAGCCTAGGATCCTCCATCCTCCATGAGATGATGAAAATGAACAATCTTTTAAATGTATTGGTTATTTAGAAACACTGATAAACAGTGAGAATTTCAGGTCTTCATCTTTTCATGCTTTTCTGGATGTAATTTTTAGATAAATTGTAACCACGGAATTTAGTAGGAGAAAAATGCTGAATGAAAACCTCCTCCAAACTTACTTGTGAAGCAGCCTTTTACAAAGAACATTTCTAAGTCAGTAAAATGTCTCATTAAAATGAGGGTTATGGGAAAATTTAATGAGAAGTATAAGGACTTTATGTCTAAAATAATATTTCCTCACTGAATTGCTCTTGGTTTTTTAAACTCAAAATATCTTCTCTGTTTCATCATTGTACACAATTTCCACTATAGTGATCATTTTATAGTACCTTTCTTTCCTCAACCTACAGACCAATGTCTGACACTTAAAATTCCATTGTACTTAGCAAACTGTAATAATGGAATACAGAAATGTTACCAGATCACACTGCACTGTTACATGCATGTTAGATAGATGTGTATATTTAAAATATAAGATTCACCTCAATATAACGTATTCCACACCAAATATTTTACCTCCATCTTCCAAGGAATTTCTTTTTAAAATTTCTAATCTTTACCTATGTCTATTAATCTCTGTTGGCTCATCAAAAAGAATAGTTTGTATTTTCATTGTTTGATCAATTTTTCATGCCTATGTCTTGCAATCAGAGCAACTAAACTGAAGATAACAATATATAATATAGCTGGGGATTTAGCTCAGTGGCATAAGTACCTGCCTGGCAAGAGTGAAGTTGTGAGTTTGATCCCCAGTACAAAAAAAAAAAAAAAGAAAAATAAACAAAAACCAATACATGATATATTAACCATTGTTAATCTAATATTTTGTTTTGAAATTCTGTATCTTTTTTTTGTTTTAAAACAAAAAAATAAATTGAGCTCACTGTAGTGTGACAAGTTTGAATTTTGACTAAATAGGGATTTATATTGTCTCTAACATGAAATGCAAAATATCTAAAAAAGTTACAAAACTCTTCTAATCTTCAATTTTTTCATATATTAAATTTGTAGATTAATACTCCTCTTCAGATAGTTATAGGAATTTTATGAGATCATTTAATCCATTCATTAGAATGGTACATGTTTGCAGTACATAATGATTACAGTCCTTGTAGGGAGTTGGTATATGTACATAACACAACTTAATACTTTTATTCATTCTCTCTCTCCCCTCTATCTCTTGAGCCCCTTTCCATTTGAACAAAATCTATCACCCTACGTCCTATTTCTATCTTTTATTTTGCTTTTCATTTATATTTTGAATTTTCTCATGTAACAGAAATCATGTGGTAAGTTTGTGTCTGATTAAAACTGTCATATAGCACCAACTTTAAGCATGCTAATTCTATTTCTCCCACAATAGACTTATGAACATATCTTAAAATAGTTCAGTAATAGATTTCTGATAGAGGTTATCGTTTCAATTTTCAGAAGTGTAGGAATCTGGATGCATCAGGAGGGTTGTGAGTTATCAAAAAAAATCTCTGCTATAGGCAATAATTTTAATGTTAATTAACTCCATCTGGAAGGAAAAGCAGGTGTTGAAATTGATCACTTAAGTACAGAAAGCAAAAGCTGTTTACTAAACTCTCCCTAAATTAATTTGGCTGAGCTTGTGGTTACATTGCTTTCAAGTCATTTTTCTATAAATGCCTTATACCAAATGCTGAAATTGGAAAAAGAAGTAAACCAAGGAGATTCTAATGAAATCTAACAAATTGAACTGAAAGGTCACCTGAAAATAAAAATTACATTTAAAAAATAAAAAATTCAATAGTCAGTTTTGCTTCAATAGCAGGTAGAATTTGGGCAAAAATCATTTCCCATGTGTGCTCTACAAATCACCTGTATCAAATTAATGTTACAGTGCTAGATAAGGCAGAGTTCTGGGCTCTCCGCCAAATGTATTGAATCAAATTCACTAGAAACATCTAAAAATCTGCATTTTAACAACTACTCAGGTGATTTTTTTTCCTTACTAGAAATTAATTTTTGTTCTAAGGGTAGAGAAACATCAAAACACACTGAAAGTGACATAGGATTATGGAAAGATAATGAATAAGCATAATGGTTTTCTTAGATGTTAAAACAAGAAAGGTTTGGAAATATCACTAAGACCAAATGACAAAACCAACACTATATATGCTACTTAAGAAAACACTGATGCAGTATTAGCACTGATTTAATTTCTTTGCCTGTCACTACCTAGTTCCTCATTAGAGAGGGCAGATTCCTTAACTTGTCCTCAAGGCCTTTATGATCTCATTTGATTTCCCATTTCATTGCAACATGTGATCCCAAATCAGCAGCATCAGCATCACCCAGAGTCACAGATTCAGAAATTTGGGGAACAGAGCTTGGAAAGCGGTATTTGACCACTGCTTTGGGTGATTTTCTATTTTTCTGTTCTGTATTGAATCCACCGTCTTCATACTGAGCTATATCTCAAGCCCCCCATTCAATTTTTTGAAAATGTTGACACAGGGTCTGGATAACCTGCTAAATTGCTTGGGCTAGGCTTAAACTTTCAATCCTCCTGGCACAGCTTTGCAGAGTGCTGGGATTACAGGGGTGCCTGACCTTCCCTAGAGTTTGAAGATCACTGTGTGTCCCTCATAGTTCAACAAATTTGTAAGTAGACAAATACCAGGAACAAGGCATGAGAGTGAAGCTACAATGCACCAAGCATTACAATTGGGTCTGTTTCCTTCTGAGAAAGAAAATAAATTACTAAACCCTGATAGTGTCTCCAACCATAAAAGAATTGGACATTTCCTTCATATCTGTGCTCCCCGAGTGCTTTACAATTATCACCCAGTTAATCTTTGTGGAATATAATGACATGGGTTTGAATATTATTACCACTTTACCTAATGAAATAAATACAGAAATTAAGCAACAATACCAAAGTCATATAGCTGCTGAGGGCTAGAACCAGGAATCGAATTCAGGCCTTTAAGGTGTCTCTGGAGTTCTTATTCTTTGCCACTCCCCATATTGTCTTGCAAAATGCTAGCCAACACTAGAGCATCTCTGGGGGAGATTTTAGCCTAAATCAAGATAGTGCCCAAATTTATAAATATGTGAGATTAATCAACATAAAATATGTCGGATGAAGAATAAAAGTATTTTGACAGGTGAATAAATTTTCCTTAGCAGTCCTTGTCTTTTACGCCACCTCCCAACTTGCCTCTCTTTAGCTTTTCATTAAAACATCTGTTTATTTTAAAAGCCTCATTTGTGTTAACATGAAACAAAACATTGTATCAGTACCTAGGTTTCTTGATCCATAGACAAGATAACCACAGTATTATTTAATTACAAAGAAATACTCTGAAATGATGGAATATATGTGAACTGTATTTTAAGCTTTTAAACATTAATTAACATGCTTTTAATGTATTCAAGTATTTTTCACACAGAGGATTTCAAGTACTTACTGATTGGTGAATATGTAATGTTTTATATCATGATTAGGACCGTCTCCATAAAGCTGTTTGCATAAAATGCTTTCAGGTTAGCAATTCACTACTCAAACTCCAACTCTCCCCCTCCAACCCACAGTAAGATGACTTCTAAGCTTTCCTGACTAAAAGATCAGCTTGAGATGCTTTCTAAGAACTGTATTTTCTACTGTCTTACCCAGAGATTTGAATTATTTAGATTCAGTATGGGATCCGGATTCCCATATATTTTAAGAAATATCCAAAGTGGTTACAGCATTATGATAAGCTGAATGCAGGAAATACTGTAGGAAATTCTGAACTTCTCTGGATAAAAATAATAATACAAGCAAAAACAAAGTAAACCATCTTCACACTCTTTTCTAATAACGTAAAACCTTATTTTTCACTTAGGTTTGTTCATTGGTTCATGTATTTCTTTTTCAGATTATTAGAGTTTGATAAATACTTGATAATTAATTATTAGCCCCAATATATTTGTCAAAAATGGTTCAGGAGCCAGGCATGATGGTATATGCCTGAAATCCCAGCACTTGGGAGACTGAGGCAGAAGAATCGCCATGAGTTTGAGACTTGCCTGGGCTACATGGTAAGTTCAAGGCAGCCTGAACTACATATGAAAACCCTGTCTCAAAGAAAACAAAAAAGGGTAGAGGATATTTCCTAAGAATGCATATTTCCTAAGGAGAACATATATTTTAGGAAAATATTAATTCAAACAGACTAGGTTTTGACGCAGTAATAAATTAAAACTAGAATTCCTGTAGCTTAATAAATACAACTTGCTCGTTCACAGTGCACGTTCACTGAAGATCAGCAGGATTTGGGAGAATTAGAATGGAAGATCTCCATGTAGTTGCTAAGGGCACCAGACTGAGGTTTTAGCTGAGGATCTCCATGTAGTTGCTAAGGGCACCAGACAGAGGTTTCTGGAGCTGTCAGCCTCTTGCACTAGCCAGGTAGGGCAAGGGAGAAGCTGAGAAACTGCTTCTGTGCTTTGCTATCTCAAGCAAAAAGGGACACCTAACTCTCCAGTCCAGTTTATTGGTCCAGTCAAATGGTCCAGTGTAAATGAAAGGAGGAGGTGAAGTGCAGAACAATAGGGAACACTTTGTAAGCCTTACTATCATGGCCTTAGGTACCCTAAATAGTCATCTATGTAAGAAATTTAAATCTACCAAGAAAACTGGGGAAAAGAGAGGATCTAACTAAATCAGACTCTAGCTCAAATATTTAAAATGTACATAGAGTGAATAACCCATTAAATCACAAGAAATATGCATTTAAAGTCCAGTATTGTATAAAATATACTTCAATTGTGAAAAGGGACACATTTAGGAAGAAATTTTTATAATTTAGGATCATAACATTAAAGAAAAAAATAAATCCTGGATAAACTTTGCAGGTAAGACACTTTGAGGGAATCATCATGAGAAAGATCTCAGTCATATCTGTTATTAAAATAAGCATGGAATTCAGTACTTGATTTAGAAAAACACAAAGTGCCTCATTCTAATAGGATCTTTCATATCATTTTACAAATAAATCAGAAACATAAAGCAAGTACATCAAGATCACAATCACACAATTACTAAATAGCAAAACTAGTAAAACTATTTTTCAACCACTGATTGGGAGTCCTAAAGTTTATGTGTGGATATGTGTATTTTTCACATATGAAGTGATGCTTTACTATCTTAGGACTTTCTTTACTAAACTGCCTTTTAACAGAGAAAAAATACTTCTACTGTGAAACTGCGTGATTCTTAATGAAGTCATAATCTAGTCACAGTCATGCTCCGTGAGCCTGTGATAACTTTATGGATACCATTTCTGTACTACAGGATCATGAACATACAAAACAAATAGGCAAGATCACTGAGGCATATTCCTTCCAACAGTCCTCTCTGCCTTTTCCTTCTAAACTGCAAAAGAATTGGCAGCTAATTAGCAGCTCATTAGCAGCATTGATAAACCATGTGACAAAAACAAATGCTGTGCTAACAGAAGGGACAGAGCTTTCCGAGGAATATAAAATAGACTCTATGGATAAAAAGTCACCAAAAGTAGCTTCCTATGATTCTTAATGTATTTTCTATTTTCTTAGTCATTCACACATTCAAATATTTATCAACCTCCACATTCAAAGCAATATGGTAGTTTCAGGGATGAAAAATGAGTCAGAAACTGATACTTTCCTCGAAAAGCTTATGATATAGCAAACTGATTAAGGAATCTGTATATTTACTCTGTACATGAAGATTATATGAAGGGCCTTCATGAGACCAGAATGGAAACTTTTTAGGCAAAAGTGTTATACTAATACACACACACACCATTGACCTCGTTAGACTGCTGTTAAATTAAACATGGCATTGAGGAAAAGAAACTACGTAAACAATTATTGAAATGAATTTCCTACGTTATTTGAAATGAATTTCAGAAATGAATTTCCTACGTTATTTGGAAGGGGTTTGAATGAGATTTGGTTTTCACGCAAATCTTTAAAATTTCTTTTGCAAATAAGAGCTCTTAATTATTCTCCCTTTCTAAGAAAGTTCTAATTCCTTACAGTAATACACAGGCTCTTGGTATATCTTTTTGTTCTCCTTGAGTCCTACCCTCAGCTGCTTGTAGATTGAAGAACATATCCTAGTGTATCACACCTGTGCTAATGCTTTCAGTTTGAATGACCTTTGCCTACTTTACCAATTCACTTTATCTTTTTAATTTTTTAACTTCTTCCTCACATTTCACTATACAGGCAACATCATCAAACACAGAAATCCTTCCTCATATTTCTGCTGAATTTGTTCCTCCTTTTTCCTTATTTTGACTTGTTTCACCTAATGATTATCTTGGTTACTTTTCTTCTGTTGCTGAGAGAAAATACCCGACACCCAAAGTGAAGGAAGGAGAGGTTTATTTCTTACAGTTTTGGGGTTTCAGTCCATATCAGCTGACTCCAAGGCAGGGTGGCATGGCACTGGGGCAACACTTCAAGGCAGCAGCCAGAACAAAAGAGGGCAGCCGTCATGGCGGCTGCAAGCCACAAGAGCAAACTGCGCCAAAGAGGAAAAACACGCCCCCCTTCGAACCTTACATTGTATGTCGGCTCCACCCCTGGGCGGGTGCAGAACTGACATCTCCAATCCCAGTGCTAGACAGTGAGTCAACCACAAATGCTAGATTCAGCCACTTCCATGACTACATGAGGCTCAGGGGGCCATCTATATACAAACGGTAACAATGATACATGCTATATTTAACTGATATTCCTCCTTTTCTGGACTTTTCGTTTCTTGAGAAAGAAAGTTGTATCTTTTTACCTCCATATCTTTATTGGATAATACTTTACAGTATAAATCTTATGAATATCTCACTGATAAAATGAGTCAATACATTTTTCTCTTATTCAAGCCTAAATCTATAATGGGAATGAATAAATGATGCGGCAATGTATCAGTAGTATCAATCACAATAGATTTCCTTTTAGACAATTAGGATGCTTAAAATAAGATACATATAAATACGCCTCTCTTAAAAATTGAGTTATTGGCCGGGCGTGATGGCTCACGCCTGTAATCCCAGCACTCGGGAGGTTGAGACAGGCAGATCGTTGTGAGTTCGAGACCAGCCTGGGCTACAAAGTGAGCTCAAGGCCAGCCTGAACGGCATAGTGAGACCCTGTCTCAAAAACACCAGGGCAGGGGATCTAGCTCAGCGGCCTAAGCGCCTGCATGGCAAGCGCAAGGTCGTGAGTTCAATCCCTGGTGCCGCAAAAAAAGAAACAAATTGAGTTATTTTCATAAGATAGTTTATCTTTTAGAACACAGCATTAAAAAACTAATTTTGTGTTTTATGGTTGTTATCATGATAATGTTTACTTGTTATAAATAGCTTAGTAATGGGATTATACCTAGGAGACTGTATTCAAATTATAGAAGTAGGAACACTGCATTCTGTCCTTTAACGGACAGCAACTATTAATATGAGTTCTCTTTATAATCGGCCCTTGAAAAAGATCTAGAACTTAAAAGGTGCGTAACATTTTTTTCCTGCCTGAACTGTATGTATAAAAGAATAAACAACTTGTAGGTTCAGATAACTTGAACATGAATGTAAATTAATAATTAAGCCTAAAAGCAAGTGAGAAAATTAATCCAGTAAAACATGACTTCCAAAGTCAACATGTGCGTTAGGGATATAGTTTCTCTAACTTTACATTTGAATGTTGTGGCCAATAAATTTCCTTTGTATTTGAGCCTGCTTGCTTTGGGAATAATTTCTTCCCAATACTGGGAATAATTTTCTTCTCTCACAGGACACGCACAAGGCTATAAGATCCAGCCAAATGAAATAAATGACTGTTTCCATGACTATTTAATGGAGATTTGTTTCCTAATTGTATACATCCAAATATACATTTCAAGGTTAAAAATAAGCAATTTATATTATCAGCTTTTGTTCTGTGGTCCTATCTATCTCTATCATCAAATGTTGATATGTTTGCCATTGTAGACAATGGTTAGCTTGCCATTGGGGAAGTCTTTAATGACAGACTTTACTACACCTATAGTACATCAGTCTAAATTGTAAATTAGTAAATTACAACATAAAACAGTAAGAAGTGAAAAACATAATACAAAGTTTAGGTGATGTCTTTCATTAAAATGATAAAAATTAATATTGCACATGGCAATGAGTTATACGGCCCAGGGAAGACCCAATCTAAAGAACAAAAAAGAAGCTGGGTGTGGCGGCGCACGCCTGTAATCCCAGCACTCAGGAGGCTGAGGCAGGAGGATCATTGAGAGTTCAGGACCAGCCTGGGCTACAAAGTGAGCTCAAGGTCAGTCTGAACAGCATAGTGAGACCCTGTCTCAAAAAGACAAGGGCTGGGGATTTAGCTCAGCATAAGTGCGTGCCTGGCAAAATCAAGGTCGTGAGTTCAATCTCCGGTGTTGCAAAAAGAAAAAATAAAAAAGAATAAAAAATCAATAGGGAAAAAATGAGAATTTAGCAAAAGACAAAATGACTGGCCAACTGGAAAGGTTAGTAATGAACAGCAAACATGTGGGACGCCTATTTGTGTGAGCTATACTGGAAAGCAAGTGTAGTGGTCTGTCCAGAGCTTTCCTAATGACCAAAAGAACTATCATTGTGCACAAGCTACATGTGATTGCTGCTGGGGATGAAACTCACATTCCTACGTGAGAATAATCCTTGACGGAAAAGAGGTCACAGTACCTGATAAAGGTCATGCTCCCTCTTCATGTTTGTGGAGATGGGGTAGGAAAGCCTGAATCTTATGGTTGCTGATGAAGCGTTACATAGCCCGCATTTCACTGGCCCTATTTCAGTCAAATCTCTAAGGTCAGACCAACTCTATTCTGATATTTATACTTGCAACATCTGTAAAAATTTCTTCCTCTGTCCAGTCCTATTTACTTTACTGTTATTCAGATAGTATTTCTCCAATAATCCTCGCTTTTAACCCACTCCCACCCCACAAATAAACCTCACAACTTTTTGTTGTAAGTAAGTCTCCATCTCATGTTCTGTTTTCTAAGTGAACAAAATCTAAGGCAGGAAGGAAGCATGCTACATGTGCTACTGATGAAACTGAGGTAAGGTAGTATTGATGCAAGATGCTCAATTCTTGCTTGAAAACAAAATTCTGTGTGAATGTGACTGATAAAATATTGCATATAATACCTTCGTCAATCAAAAAATTAGTTATACTTTTTTTGATACATTTTGAATACAGAGAAATTTTAGTATACTTAGGAAGATATATATATATATATATATATATATATATATATTCCTATCAGGTACATTCTTTGTGTATGTACATATGTATACATGGAGAAAATCAAGTGAATGAGAAGTTTTGAAGTTTCATAGTAGAAACTCTCACCCTCATTTCATAACAATGCATAGGGAAACTGCTGACAAATTAAATCTCTTTCAATTTCTAAATGAGTTGAAAGTTTTTCCAGAAGCAGTATAGATGTTTAAAAAAAAGTCTTCAAGTAAGACTCAGATAGTATCCATGTTTATAAAAGGATAAGATGAGGCTTTCAGAGTTCAGACAACTGAGTCAAAGTCATTTGGCAACACGTAGTACAATTGGGATTTGAAACGATAGAGTGAACCTCAAAATCTTAATTACATGACTCTTCTCACAATGTCATTGCTCTAAAATTTCCTGTTGATATCCTGATTTAGGTTGTCAGAAATACTTGGCAGAAAGCAAACATTTAATAATTATTAGCTATTACTATACCTACTTCAGATAGAATGTGATAAAAGGACTATTAAAATTGTCTGATTCTCTGTTCTCTTTTTATGGAAATATAATATTCATAAATCTCAAAAATAGACAAGGTATTTCAAGGTCAAACATTTAGCAATATGTCATTAATTATGTTTTCCTTTTAGTAAATCATTATCAGAACAAATCATTAGGTGACCTTTTTTGGTTACAGCAATCCAATAAAACTTACATTATCCAGAGTTTCAGGAACATTAGTCTAATGTGCTTTCAGAGATCACCTGCTCTGAGCAATATAATAAGTTTGTGTGAAAAGCATAAAGCATGTAATATAAAATAAAATTTGGACTTTAATGAACCATCTTTCCAAACTGACTAGTACTATAATTCAACAGTGAGCATTCCTTAATTAATGAACTTAAAAAGCTACAACATCCTCTAAGTGCTGCACTTGACTACAATTTCACCTACTTCATCTTCTTAGTATACAGTGTTCTCATTTGTTGAACAATTTGAAGTGAATCTTAAGTGACATTGGTTATGAAAATAATAAAAATGAATAGAAGCGACTTAAAAAGAGATGACACAATTAGCTACTTTCTTAGCTTCCTTTTCTCTAAAATTATTAGCAATTTTGACTTATCATAAATTGACTCAGATGTATTTCTGAATCATTTCCCTGGCATATGCTATCAAAAAGTAATATGGACCCAGCATGCCAAACTTTAGCCTAAATTAAAGGGTTTCAGAATCATGAGACCAATAAATAACTTCAAAGGATAAATTTATCTTCATTGTCTTTTTGGCTTTTGAATCTAGTCTATCATGACCTATTGTAATTTTGTGTCTAACATTTTCCAAAGGAGGAACAATTTCGATGTTCTAAAGGTAGGAACTTACCATATATTGTTATATTTTACCTGACATTGGCTTAGAAGTACTCAAAAAGTGATTCCTGAAAAGTTGAACAACTAAATGATAAATATTGAATAAAAGGATTTTTCTTATTTTTAATAAAATATTATTTTTAATAAAGTTTTTTTAAAAATTTGGGTTAAAACATCTTCTTAACAGTGTGATGTAATTTTCTAGATTTTAGTCACATATAATAGCGTTTTATTTGACCTCAACAAGGAAATTATCATTAGTTGTAAGAAGCATCATCGTTTTTATGATATTAAAAAGTACAGAACATTATCCATTTAACTGTGATAAGTCTTCATTTTGAACACAAACATGATAAAAAAAATTAAAATGAATACTGCTTTTGGGGGTTTGTTTTAAACTCTGTAAATAAGCTTCAAACTCCTGCTAAAAGTAAAATTGGAAAGAATGAGAATTATTTTTTGATACTCTTTGGTAAGGAAAAATGACGTTACAGGCAACTGAGATTAATAGAAACTTCTGCTTTTTAAATATTTTTTCTAGAGCTAGTCATGACACAATAAAGAGATTCTGGAACATTGTGTATGATTTGGATTTTCTTTTGTATTTAGAATCCGTAACTACTACAAGAACTATAATATCTTTCCCTCAAGTGGTTGTAAGAAGCCAAAGTATGAAAACAACTAATAATTAATTTTAAGTCCCAGATTTATTACTTTTCTAAAAAGAACACTAACATTGTGGGTGTATTTACTTAAAATCGTTTACATCTGATGTAACTAAGAATTTCTAAATTATTGCTTCCTAACCTAACCAATCTTTATGGATTTCTATGGCAAGGTAAATTCTTGCAAATACTTCATAGAAATCCTTTATAATTTTACATTAAAGCAAATAAAGAGCTATATATATTCGAAAGCGCTATCATCTTTTTGAATCTCTAGTATCAGAAATTCAATTAATATTAAAACTTAAGAGCAAGAGTCAGTTCTGGAAAATTCAATTTGTCTCATCACTTTAGACCTTAACTTTGAAGAGAAACCAGATATATAACATGATTCCTATATGAATGTCCCACAAGACTCTCATGCATTCAGAGGACAGGTTTTTGGATAGTGGTTGGATCCCAGAGGCTCTTTATCATTCACAGATGAATTCATTGATGAGTTCAATAATTGAGTATTCTGTTAAGAAGTGGGGCCTAATCCAAAAGTCACAGGGGAGTGGGGGAAGCGGGGGTGTGAACTGG
>RJWT010030709.1:0-14568 GCA_004365215.1 Cuniculus paca | reverse complement strand
GTGAAAGAAAAATACATCATTATAGATCTTACAGACATTGAAAAGACAAAAAGGAAGTGTTACTAACAAGTTTAAATCAGATAAATTTGACAAAATTTGATGAAGCAAATTTCTTGAAAGAGGCACATGAATAAAGCTTACTAAGGAAGATATAAACATATTTAATAGTCCTACAATTAAACCATTACATTCATAGCTTAAAACCTTTCATAAAGAAAACTTTTAGACTTACATTATTAAACTATCATGTGCCATCAAACATTTAGGCAAGATGATGACATCCACATAAAGTCTTTGAGAAATTAAAGCAGAAAATATCTTGTAAATCATTATTACTGTGATGCTAAAATTAGGCATAGACATTAAAACTAATATTCTTCATGAATAGAGATTCAAAATTTCTTTAAGAAATTAGTATATTAGCATATACTAATCTATGGATAAAAACGATAACAAATAATGATCAAGTGAGGTTTTTCCAAGGAATGTAATAATAAACTCAATTCCTGGAATTCACCTTAGAAACAGACTCAAATAGAAAAATAATATGATACTATCAATAGATACAGAAATAGTGTTTGATAAAATTCAACATCTACTAATTACTTTAAAAATTCAACAAACTTGGCACAGAACATTTTCAATCTGATAAATGAGCACCTACAAAGATCTTGCAAACAATTTCATACTTTAAAAGAATAAATTTTTTCTTTTTAATATCAGTAATGAAAACTGAATATTCACTCTCATCACTCCAAAACAACTTCATATTGGACATCCCAGTCAGTGAAATAAGGTAAGAAAAAAAATTCACATAAATTTGAAAAGAAATAAAATCTTTTTTTTTTTTTTTTGGTACTGGTAATCGAACTCAGGACCTTGCGCTTGCCAGACAGGTGTTTATGATGCTGAGTTATGTCCCTGGCCCCAGTAAAATAATTTTTAATCACATAACATAACTGACAATGTGGAACATTATTGTAAGGAATCTATCTCCTTGAAAATGAGCCTAGCAAGAGCCCATGAAAAATCAGTTTTAAAATTCTAAAGGGTTCACTCACCAAATCTAGAAATTGAGGTAGGATGACATCTTTGAAATTCAAGGAATGTAAATTGAGTGCAATTTAAATAAGCAAATATAAGCAAATTTAAAATTTAATGATTGTTAATATGATTTGGTGCTATTTTTTAACATTACCGAAAGATAGCTATTAAAGGGAAAATAGGTATATAATTAAGGTCCACTTCAAAGAAGATGTGAAAACTTACTTCGGTGGTGGTGTGAAATACAACAAAACAAGCAAACTGCCTTCATTGCCATCAACAGCAACTATAAACAAAGAAACAAAAGACAACTTGGAGGGACCATCAGAAACATGGTTTGCTAAGGTCCTTACAGTAGCAATTGAACGTTAGAGTTGGATCACAGGGTCTCAAACCCTTACTGGATGCACGACTGTGGATAATGTTATTTAATTATTCTTTGTCTTGCTTTCAGCACCTCTAAACTGGGAACAGTGATATTTTCCATTTCACAGAATTATTAGGGAAGTAGAAATGGTAATATGTTTAAGGTGCTTAAGATAACATCTGATGCAGAATGCTAAGTGTATAGGTTTCTTCTAAATGGGACTGTTGTTTAAGTTTCTTTTTTCTGAAATTGGGCAGAGGAGGATTAGTTTGTGCTTCATTTAGCGAGGCAAGGGAGAAAGCTGAGTGGTCCTCCGATGGCATGGGGTAAACTGAACATGATAAAGGTGCTTGGGGTTGTCACAGAGACAGGAGGGCACGGGCATCTGGGGAAGCACTGTGGATATTAAATACCCTGTAACCTGCCGAACAGTCCTGTGCAACTAACGGTCTTGTAGGCCAAAATGCTGAAAGTGGTCTGCCCCTGCCACCCTTTGAAAATCACTGAGAAAGATTAAGATGAGGTCAATTCTTTTTCTAACAACCCAGGAGAGGTCCTACCATTCAAATTGTGTCTTCCCTTAATCTGAGGCATTTTCTTACCTGCAAAACAGGAGCAATGATACCAGCACTGGAGGACTCAAGGATTAAATATAGCATAGGCATCTTGCTCGGGATTCTGCCAGGCATGTGGTTATAGTTCTGTTTACAGAGGTACTCTTTGTTACTATTAACTGGTGCATATGTTTCCTTCTTCCACATTTTCCTCAACTCTCAATATCCTTTTGAGTTCTTGCCTTGAGGAACTGCCTTCTTCTCAAGTTGGACAAATGCCTTAGACCCAGTCTGGGTTAACAAGCCTTGGTTTTGAAATCCAGCTCCAACACCACATTCCTGCTCACCTGTGCTTATAGTCTACTTTTGGACTCATTCATTATCTCTGTGTGTCTGTCTGGGCTCAGTGGGTCTAGATTTCTGTGTCTACTCTTTTAGAAATGCCTCTTGGTATTTCTGCTATCAAAAAGAAGCTTCCTGGCTCCCCACCTAGCTCAGTGTACCAAACAGTCCCTTTGAGGCATTCCAGATAACAAAAATTTAGGATTAGACATCCAAGTAGCTTTTGATATTCAAAGGAAATAGCCTCAGATTTATCTTTACTTTGAAATGTAGTAAAGAGCATGGGAACCTTTTTCTAAACATCTTGGAATCCCAAATCAGGAGGTGGTCTCTCCAGCAAAAGCCCTGATCTTCTGCCTTTCAAACTTCAACATAATAAAAGTCAAAGAAAGAGGAAGTTCATCATTTGTGCTCATCAGTTCACCTGTATTGTAAGTTGCACAAGTGCTGTGATTCGAAGGTGAGCTCTTTCTTACTTTTTGCCAGGTTTCCAGAGCTAAAGCAAACAAAACCTGTTTCTCCCGCTTTGGACTGACTCTAAATCATCACAGTGCTTTACCTGAGATGGTCTCGCTTCTGCAGGCTTGCATAGCTGTTAAAAATTTTAAAAATTGGCGAGATGGGCATAAGAAAATTTACCATGGTAACCATTTCTGAGTAAATGATTCAATGTATCAAGTGCATTCACATCGCTGCTCAACCATTACCACAATGCTTTTCTTTGATTTTGTTTTAAAGAATCACTTAGGTCAGGGATAAATCTGAAATTGACTTACTACTGTAGAATTATCTGCCATTCATTTTCCCTCCATGCTCGTCATGCTTCTATGATAGGGAAATAAATGTGAGGACTACTCAGAGCTTAGAAAGCAGGCATCCATTAAGATAGAAGTACTCAACCATTTTGACTTCAGGCACTGGTTTCTTGGAGACAGCTTTTCCATGGATGACGTGGGGGAATGGTGTCCAGATGATTCAAGTGCCTTGCATTTATTGTGGACTTTATTTTTATTATCATTACATTGTAATAGTGAAATAGTTATGCAACTAACTGTAATGCAGAGGTCGTAGGATCTCAGAGCATGTTTTCCCGCACCTGGACGGTCGAAATCTGAGGGTGATGGAAGTCAGTGACATCTTTAGAGTGTTATGGGCAGCCTACTCCATAATCTTATTTTGGTTACTGTCACTGCAGAAACCTCTGCTTCATAAAGATGGGATGTGGGAAATGCAAGCAGGATTTTTGATGCTTTTGTGGCACTCTCAGGGCATTCTGCTTTGACGTTAATCCACAATGTATGGAGATCTAAAGTTCTCTCAAACATGCCTTAAGCCCACACCATTTGCAAATGGGTTGTAGATCCATCCCTGCCTGTATGGGGGTCTTTGGTGGTTGGCAAATAATACTCAAATTCTTTTGAAAGCTGAGATAGGTGATCATGCATTAGCTGAGAGAAGGAAGACCCTTGGCTCAATCTCTTTAAAAATCTCTGCTAATATTTGAAACATGTCACGGTGCTTACTTGTCACCCCCATAATTCCAATTTGTCTTTGAATGCAACTGCTTGATCTGCCAGCTTTAATATAGGCACCCTCCCTTGAAGTGACTGAAGTGACAAACTGAGTTCACTGAACAAATTAAAAATGTCACATGAATAAGCAAGTTTTGTCATCCACTCTGTGTCACTGAAGAAATGTGCAAACAGTAGTGATTGCTTTTTTAAAAGAAATTTCTGGAGTGGCTCTCATAATTGAAGAACTCTGGCCAGTTACCTGCCTTTCAAAAGCAGTTTCTCCTGTGAGTCTAGGAGAAGATGGGCGTCCACTTCCTCACAGAGCTGCATGAACAGACACGAGCTTAGCACATGGACTTTAATGTGGCTCATTTTAATTACATCTTTCAAAATGTCGTTAAGTTCAGGTGACACTTTTCAGCTAGCCAGCGATTCTCTACGGATGACAGAACATAGATCCACATTCAAAAGTTATGTCTTTGACCAGAGTAGTGAAACCAGACAACCAAGTCACTCTCCATATGTATACCAACACGAAATGACCACTTCCGATTTCCTGATATATAATCATTCAAAGACTTGAGTTATTCTGCAGCGCTGGTGCTGAACCAAAGCGCACTAACATATCCTCATGAATATCATCCTGAAAAATATATCACATGAAAACAAGTGTTGTCACCATGTCAACACTGACAGAATGGGCATCCTAGATTTCGTCCTGTGGAGACTCAATTACCTGCTTCCAACATTGTGCCTCGATATCCTCTGATATTTCAGCAGTTCAGCCAGTTACAGTGTTAGCCAAAAGAGAAACATGCTACCTTTTGAACTTTGGTCTTTTCTAAAAGTTCACAACTGGCAGGATCGACTCTTTACCGATAGTAAAGAACTTCTTATCCTTAGCAACATAGTCATTGAGAAAGGTGCTCAGTGCAGATGCATCTAGTGAGGTGGTAACCTTCCGTAGTTGCTTCTGTTCTTTGTGTTCACAGTTTTTTCTTTTGAAAAACTTCAAAGGATTGTCTTTTTATGCAAGATGCTTGGTCTCCATGTGGCTCAGCAGTGTTGAAAATTTCAAGGCTTCCTTGGATGGCCAGTTGCAACATATTGTACAAAGCAGGACGGGAGAATGTGAATTGCTTGTTACAAAGAACCTGTCATTTAAATAGGACTTGGTATTTTCCTTCAAATGGAACTTTCTTTTTGGTGCCACTCTTAGAGTCTTCTGTTGGATTTGTTTTTCACTCATTTTGGCTAGGGTTAGCTTGCTGAGTGAGACAAGTGCATGGTGCAGGAAAGAAGTGTGGACAGAAGTGTTAAAAAAATGATGAACAGGCCACACACATGCTAAAATAAGTGTTAGACTCTGATTTAAAGCCTGTCACCAGATGTGGCTTGTCACTTGCCTTTCACTGATAGGTTCTGATCTGAGTCTGTAAGAAAATGATTTATTATGGTCTCTGTGTAACATACCTCTCGGCTACAGTTTATCTGTATTTGCAGCTGCTCCCCAGAACTAACAGCATTGCCTCAGCTCCACTTCGGAGCATTGAACATTAGGTTTGCATAGGCATCAAACTACCGAGGTCCCTCCCATGCATAGTTTACAGCGGGGATTCTACTCCCATGAGACTCTAATCCTGCCACTGAGCTGAAAGGCAGTGCAGCTCAGGTAGTAATGCTAGCAATAGGGACAGCTGTAAACACAGGTGAAGCTGCCCTTGTTTGCCTGCCACTCACCTTCTGCTATGCAGCCTTGTTCCTAACAGACAATGGACTGGGACCCTCAGGTTGACTCCACAGCTTGCCTTTTGTGACTAATGCTGCGTTGAACATGGGAACACACATGTTCTTTGACATGTTAGATTCATATCCTTTGGATACATTCCCAGCAGTGGGCTTGCTACATTACATGGTAGATCCATTTTTAAGACTTTGAGGTAGCTTCATACAGTTTTCCTTAATTTCTATATTAATTTACACTCCCAACAATGGGGAAGGGCTCAAAGGTTCACTTTTCTCCATATCTTCTCCAACACTTTTTAGCTTTCGAAAGCAGTTTCTGACATGTTATGAAACATGTCATGGTGCTTACTTGTCACCCTCATAATTCCAATTTGTCTTTGAATGCAGCTGCTTGATCTGCCAGCTTTAATATAGTTATTATAGTTATTATAATAGATTTGAGATGGTATCTCACGCTTGCAATTTTCATTTCCCTATTTGACTTTAAAACAAAGGCAATATTCAACTTTAAAATAAAGGCAGTATCGTCACTTGCAATATGCATGCCAAATGAAATAATTCATCCAAAGAAAAACAATGTACCACATGACCTCACTTACATATAGAGTCTTAATAAAATTAAATTCTAGAAGCAGAAAGTAGAGTGGTGTATACAAGGATCTGGGCTTGGGTAGGTGAGCAAGTTGGGGAAAATTTTGGTTAAAGGAGACAAATTTTCAGTGAGACAGGGGACTAGTTTGAGAGCGCTATCATACCTTTTCATTAAAGTACTCTACATATTTCAATCTGAGAAGACCCCTGTCCCTTTCGATAGAGCCTTCTGAAGAGAACTGCAGAGGACTCCTGCCTCCCACTCTGTGCTGTTGACTTGACCCCAGGCTGGGTACAGACTGGTCTGCATGGTGTGCACGGTGCTCTGACACTGTCTGAGATTTCCTGCCATTTCAAAGCTGGTGTTCACTCTGGCAGTCTTCCCTGAAAGATGAGTCCTTGTGACCTCCTCTACTCAGGCACTTCTACAGTCTCCTTGGTAGCTGGGCAAGGTGGTACACTCCAACACTGTAGGGAGACTGAGGCAGAAGAATTGCAAGTTCAGATCAGACTGGGCAACTTTTATTTTGAGACTTTGTCTCAAAATAAAAAGGGGGCTGGGGATGCAACTCAGTGTGAAGCCCTGTGTTCAATCCCAATTACTGCAAAACACACAAATGCAAACAAAAATAACTCATTGGCTATCATTAGTTGGAAAGATTGGTGTGAGGATGATGATGGTCATAAAAAAAATAATCCCTCCTGGACTTCCGGACACCAGGAAGACTGTGCCCAGGCATGATGGCTAGAGCACCAGGAAAGGAGAGAAGGAAAAAGAGATCCAGGCTCAAACACAGCCAAATAGAATTTGCACGCTTGAGTCTTACTGAAACTAGCAAGTCCTGCTCCTCTGAAGATTTTCCCAGTGTTTAATGAAGTCCTTAGTTTGAAATGTTGGAAGTTGCACTGTAGCATCTGATCCTTTAAGGATGAAGCTACTGGTCACTGTTGGTGTTGCCTTTGTTATGTTTTCTAAGGAGTTTATGAATGTTGAAAAGAGCCACGGACATATTCATGCTTGATATAGAGGCTTTGGTAAATCCCTCAGAATGTGCCAATTCTTATGTTTTTGTCTCTGTCTCTTTCCGAGATCAGAACACATGAAATTATCTAGTTTTGACCCACTTGGTTCCATAAGGGACTGGTAAATATTCTAGGCATCTCTTTCCTTGAATGCAAATCTCCTGCTGTTGATTTGTGGTTTATTTTCCTACACAGGGTGGCAGGGACCCCCAGCTGGCTTCCACATGGGATTTGGAACCACATGGGATTGGAGACCACATGGGACTGGGGACCACATGGGATTCTATCTCTGTCCTGGCCCCGGGAAGCAGTCATCCTTTGCTCCAAGTTGGGACCATGTTCCGAGACATGCACTGTAGGTGACTTCATCACTGTGGGAGCATCACAGGATGTGTTCACACGTAGCCAGATTCTGTAAGCCAGTCCCTGGAAGTGGACTCTTGAAGCATCAAGAGAAGTGGCAAGAGAGTGCATGTGAGGCTTTTGCTTGTGTTACACGCAGACTTACACTAAACTTACTTGCACATAAAAGTAGAAGGAGCACACTGTAAAATAATGATCAAAATGTATAGGACAGTAAATGCATAATTAACACTGGTGATATCATGCATAATCATATGTGCTCAGTTTTTATAGTCCCAAAAGTGCAGAAGTATTGTTTGTATGAGCAGTACCATGAGCATGTGACTAACGAATAGTGCCATGGTGTTAAAATGGCTCTGATATCACCAGGTGGTAAGGACTTTTCTACTCTGTTATTTTTTGGGCCACCTCATATATGTGATCCATTGTTGACTGAAGTATCATGTGTAGTAGATGACTACAGATGATCTCCATTAGCCATGGGTCTAAGAACAGGCAGATGGAAGCCTACACTGGTGGTGACAGCTGTCTCCCTGTTCCCATTCATGGCCCTGAATCTCACGCGGTGCTTCACCCAATGTCAGCAACAGCCTGATGAAGAAAATACCTTGTGTTACCAGGCAGGCACCTTCCCCTTTCGTGGTGAGCAAGGGCATTGGCTTTTATCAGATGGTGCCTCAGACCCTGTCCTGCTGGGACACAGTCATAATTTGCTCCCAAGTTTCCAAACCCCAGTGAGCAATCGCAAGGAAACATCTGGGAGACTCCGTGTTTTTTCCCTAATTTTCAAAGTTTTCTTAGCACACGTCTGCAGTTCATAATTATTACTTTCATTTCTTGAAGACCATAATTAGCTCCACTAATCCTTCTTTCACCTTAATGCTTCCTATGAACAATCCAAGTCTTTCCCTTTCCGGCAGCTGTCCTGTGTTCAGGGCCAGGCCTGTTCTGTGCTTTTCCTCTCCTTAGTCCTTCCCCATGGCCTCTAAGGACAGAGGGGCCATGGCACAAAGCACAGGTGCAGGACGGAGGTGCCGGGCGAGTCAGTGTGCAGGCCCAAGGGAGCGTGAGGGTGCCCGCCTAGGTCAGCTCCCACTGGGCCTTGCTGGGTCCTCTTCCTGCAGGGAGGAATTTTGTCTCTCCGCTACTGTGTTACTACTACTCCGTAGTAACTGTGCTGGGTTGAGTTCCCCTGCCCAGAAAGGTATGCAAAGTCCAATTTCCCATTCTCCTTTCAGGTTCCCTGAGAATGTCACTGGGAGCAGAGTCCTGCTCATGTGCAGGTGCTCCACCTCAGGACTGACCGTCTTTCTCAAAGGAATGGGGAGGGGGTCTAACCGTCAAGGTGCTCTTGAGGATAGGCATAGAAGTGGGCAGAAAGTGAAGAAGAAAATGAAAGAACATTGTTGGCTGGATGACTACATGATGGGCTCAAAAAACCACCAAGTGCACGGAATAGAGAGAAAATAGACTAGGAAGTTCTGGAAGAAGATTCGGGAAGACCTCGAAATCACACTTGTGCACACACACAGACACGCACCCCCTATCTGCACCAGACTTCCGGATGCTGGATTCCACATGGCACTGACAGACCTGTTCTTCCTGGGAGGTCGCTGGCCTCACCTTCTCTTAGTCGGGGCACGTGTAAAGTAAGACATTTATAACTCATTTGTCAATTCTTCGTGGGGTAATATAAAAACAAATGAGATACAGAACTGCTTTGCAAGCACATGAACTGAATAAGAGAATTGGCAAACTGCTCTTCCTATCCGCTTGCTTGGTAAGTTTTGGAGGATTTGTGGGCAAACATCCTGTTTTACATGTCCCATCTGGGGACAATATATCAAATGACTTACAACATTTTAATCGTGTAACATGAGTTTACTGTTATGAGTGCTTTCCTTAAAGGGAGACAGATGAAAAAGAAACAAAGATGACAATGTCTTCACTTAACAGCCGAATATCCTTCGAAGGCAGAAAAGTCTCCAATTTTATTATCATGGAGTCACATTTGTTGAGCTGACAGTGTGTGCTGTGTTCTTGAGAAAAGAAGCTGAATGGGCACAAAAACAAACAAACAAACAAAAAAATAAACATGCATAACCTAAAAAGCTAAGGACAGGGCCTAGGGCTAAAAATGTCCAGAGAAGATGCAGATTTTCAGGGACCTCCGATGATCCTACAGCCACAGAGAGGCAGCCCTGACCCTAACACACAACCCCTTGCTTATTTATTTATTTGTTTTCTTGCAGTGCTGGAGATTGAACACAGGTCATGGGAGTTTGACCACTGAATCACACCCTCGGCCCCCTTTCTGATTGTACCTTAAGTCCTAGGTCAAGGCCAGGCAGCCACAGAGGCCAGTAGAATTTGTAGGGCAGTGGTGGTTGCTATTCACACTCTTCTCACAGTGGCACGGATGCCAGGAGCAGACAGTGTTGGACGAGGGCCTCAGGGGGAGCAATGCCACAGCAGCAGGGGTGGGGCAAAGTGGGAACATAGTTACCCAGGCTCCTGGGACATGGCAGCACTTGCTAACAAGCCATGCACCTGTGACCCATGGGACAGAGCTGGTGAGGACTTCCGGAGAGCGTCTGAGGACAGGAGCTCGACAGAGGCAGGGAAACCGGGGTGCAAGATGTGGGTCAACTGAGGGGAAGCCAGACAGGAGCCTTGTCCCAGGAAATGGTGCAAGTCACAGGGGAGACATGTCCCTGCCTCCGAAGGCTAGGGTGACACTGAGCTGGGAGACAGGGAGGTCACTGCACAAGGCTCTCTTTTTGTCTGTACCTGGGACTAGAAAGGGTTCCTCACCTTCTCTGAGATTGCCTCTGGGTGTTTGCAAATTTCCAAAGCATCCTCAGGCCCACTTGTATAAACAAAAGGCAGACTTATTTATTGATTGATTGATTGTAGCAATCCCTTCCACCTCCTACCAGGCATATGGCACTGAAAAATATTAAACATAATTTTATCACGATCATTTGTTAAAATAACCAATTATGGATATTAAAATACTGTTCAGTCTCGCTCACCATTCTGGCCAGCACAATCTCACAGAAGTCATTCAACACCAACACTTTTAGTCATCTCCACCTCAAACACTGCTCCTCTTGTGGGGCACGAAGTTCCATTGTGCTAAGAGGCAGTACGACCTTAAGAGGAGAAAATCCAAAATAAGGGATTTATAAATGAGTGGGTTGGGCTCCATGGTACACAGATCTGGTTAAAAGAGAAAAACAGTACTCCAAGGACAGCTATAAATGATTCCCATATTAGCTAATAAAGTGCAGCTAATTAAGAGGTCTTTTAAAAAGAGTAAGTTCACAGAATGTTAGTGCCGGAAGGGATCTTGGAGATCACCACATTGCTAATGATTCATTTTAAATTGAGAAACCACTTGAAAGGCTCTGAGGGCAGAGGAAAGGGGTAAGATCCAAGTTTCCTCTCATCCCAATCAAAGTTCCTTTTAGGGAGCTCCCTGGATGGAAAAAAGTAGAAAGGAGTTAAAAATAAGAAGAAAAGGGAAGGGTAGAGGGCAGGAAGAGCTACATATAGATACTTAAACTGCTAATTTCATTCAGAGGCCTACCAAACAGAAGTAATTTTCTCCGATGGATAGAGTAGAAAAATATCTTTTAAAATTTTCTAAAAAGACATTTCTTCATAAATCAAATTTCTTCTCTAGAATTTGTAGCTGTCTCTAATGACAGCTTTATTGAATTCTGTAGTATCCTTTGTCTGTTTTCTAAGACAAAGATATGTTTGTTTGCTTGTTTGTTTCTTTGATGTTTCAATGTTGGCAGTCTATCACTGATCTTAGCCATGCTAGGTAAGTGCCCTGCCACTGAGTACAACCCTAGTCCATACAAAGGTTTTTGATAGTAATATTTTGGAGGTAGAAAATGATAGAAGATAAAAAGTTGAGAAAATATGAGCAAAGTCATTCTTAGAATTGTGTTTTTTTCTATTTTTCACTTTTCTACTTGAAACCTTTTTAAAGCAACATTTTAAAAATACTTTTGAGTTCCAAATTGTGGAAAAATTAACTTTTAATCATATTTCAACAATGCATATTTCTTGAAGAATTCACAACCCAGTTAAATTTTTCTTTCTATCTCTCACAGCCTGTCTGTAGCTTCTGGTAGAAATGGATTAAATCTAAGGCAGGGCTTCCTTTCCCTTGGTGAAAGAAGGTGTTTGCTGTGAAAACTTTTGCTAGTGGAGTGTTTTTACTGAACCAGATGTGGAAAAATTCTATCGTCAGTCCTTTGGAAAACTAATTGACCATTACCACTGAAAGCCTTTTGATAAGGGGTCACTTGACGTTCGTTAAATGTCAAACTTCCTTAGACTCTGCAGACATCACCTGCTTCTGCAGGGATGGCAGTTCTTTGAGAGGAAGAAATCAGGCATATGAGGTGCCAGGCTTCATAGAGAGGTCGAGCTGTCTTTATTTGTGAACTTGAGGTCAATGCCTCTTCAAAGAGGGTCACTGCTAAGATTTGTGGAACATTTATTATTTTAATTGTATGTTTTTTTCTAAGCACACACAACTACATGGAGAATATTTTTTGATGGACAAATAGAACTTAATCATTATAAAAAAGAAATGCAACAATGAATAAAGAGCAACATGGAGTGAGTACAACCAATATTATGTAAGTAAACACATTATATGACTCTACTTATGATAAGTGAGACACTGCTCTAAAGATTTTACATGGATTAATAGCCTCATGAAGTTATTAATGGCTATTACTGATGTTCCAGGCTTACTGCTGAGGAAGTAAAGTAGAGTAGTTTTGGGACTGGCCAGGATTACAAAGCTCATAAGCAAGTCTGGGTGCACAGTGCTCTTTGGTTATACTGCATTTTATCAGTAAGAATTTCCGCATATTGTTATCATCATTCCTAACAGATGATATTTTAGATTGTTAACTAGTATTCTTCTATAGGAGGAAAACAGTCAATAAATTAACTCATTATTTCTGGTTGTCCCCTCAATCAACAGTGGTAGTAATGTCATTATTTTGGAATTTTAAAATAAGCTTGAATCATCAACATCATTAATCTAGCACAATTTAAAAAGTGGTTTCCAGTAATACTGGTCACTGTTTCTAAAACTCAATAGCCAAAGATGCCTAGTGGCTGCTGTGGACAGAGCAGTTTCTAACTTCCTAGAGAGTTTGTTCGGTGATATTCTAGAATGCGCCACTCATCCATGTGTCGCTAAGTGAATTGGCCACTACTTTGAGAATGCAGCCAAGAGGTAGAGCCTCATTTATTTGGTGAAAACCAAAGCCCATAGATTTACCTCCAAATCTGCGAAGCTGGAACTAATCAGGGTTTGCATATTGTCCTTGAACCAAGCCAACATGAAGGGAGAGAGGTGCACACGGGAGACGAGGACCGGTTGGAGATCGATGAGTTCATGGATTGCTTGTGTGGTGCAGAAGGACCTTTTCTGTGGAACTAACTCAAGGGAGTGTTTCATTAGAAGGATCCCTGGGTCCTGTAAAAATAAAATTACTCAATTTTGATGTGCAATAATATGGAATTCTGTATCTTCTAGAATTTAAGAATAAGCAGAGTAGTCTACAGAGGAACACGTTTAGGAGATTTCTAAGAATGAAATGGAATTTTTAGGAATTCTTTTCAGTCATGGGGAGAGGGACTTGTTTTGGCAAGCTTTCTCCAGAGTCAGAACTGATAGGCCATTTAGAGAGCTGTAAGAAGAAAAGGCTCACTAGTAGGACTAGCTCATTTCAGGACAGAGGCGGAGAAGTCCCATGATAGCCATCTGCAAGGAGGAACATCAGGAAAGTTGACTGCATGACTCAGTCCAAGTCCAAAGGGCTCAGCATTAAGGAAGCTGATGGTGTAGCACTCTGACAGACTCCAGTGTCTGAGGGATGAGGGAAGGCGGTGGTGGAGGGAGTCCTGGAGAGCCTGGAATTTGGATGTCCAAGGGCAGGGAAGAGCATCCTGGCTGCGGTCCATCTTTCTGTTTCAGCTGGGGCCCAGGACACTGAAGGGTGCCTGGCCACACTGAGGAAGGATCTTCTCCACTCCGTTCACTGACTCTGGCATGGATCTCCTCCAGAAACTCCTTGACAGGAGCACCTGGGGCAGCCCAATCATTTCTGTAATCAACAAACTTGCCTGGGTTTCTCATATATCCAGAAGGACCACATTTTTCCAAATCCCGAGGCATTAATTTGTGTCTCAATTAAGGAAAATTTTATTGACATTACATTTTCATATATCATATGGTACTATTTTAGAGAATTGGTACTTTTAAGACACTTACATTACCAAACCAGCTTGTCACATGACAGCACACTTCTCAGGATACAGAGATGTACGATTCCTCCTCTGTGCCATCATTCCAGGAAACTGAATACCTAACCCGTATTATCCAATTTTCCTCTCTATCCTCCTGGGAATTCAGAGGCTTCTGCTGTTTATCATTTGGTTTCCATTTCTTTTGTCTCAAAACCACCTACATAATTCTTAGAAGAGAGCATTTCAAGAGGCAGGAAGTTAGGGCTGATGTGGAGGGGAAGGGAAGGCAGGGAGGGGAGGAAGATGACCCAGCAGTGTCAAAAGGTGGCACAAAGCAGGGATCCAAACTTTCGGCTCAAGCTTTTGTACATCTTTTGGTGCATTCTGGGTTTACAGAAAAAATTTTGAAAGCTAAAGAAATGGAGAGCCAAGCAATATTTTATTTATAGGGTACTATCTCAATCCATCCTGAGATGGGTATCGTTTGGGGCTACAGAGAGAAAAGTCCCAGGAAGATGAATTTTTGTGGACTTCTTTAATATGTGAGGTCATAAGAAGCACCACTGCATCTAATTGAAGCAGAAATGCCAAGAATCCATTTCTGTCTGACTTCTCTCCAAGCCACACCTGTGCTATGAGTCTCCGGCAGCCCCTTTGTCCACCAATGGCACGGGCGCTGTTCGTAGAAACACTTAGCAGTGCAAGGGCTCTCTGAGCTCAGTGGCGCTGGGAGCCA
>RJWT010030708.1:0-14570 GCA_004365215.1 Cuniculus paca | reverse complement strand
GCTTGCACAGGTCCAATGCTTACTCACTCAACCCCATTTGCTTTGATTCTTCTTCCCGTAATTCTTTGCTAATATGTTAAGGCCAGACTCCAGCAGGAACCCCTGGCTTCTGTCAGTCTAGGCCACCCAGGGACACACAGCCCATGGCCTCCCCACCCCTCAGCTTTGCTCAAAAACCTTTGTCTTCTCCTGTTGCTCCATCTCAGTGCCTCCACCTCTTCCACCAAGACACTCTGAGAGTTGGCCCGGAGGAGACCCTGTACTCCAACTCTTGTTTGAAATCTCATGTTTTGTTTTATAACAACCGTTACAGGAAACTCTCACCTTGTAATTGCAAGCATAACTGTGTTCACGGTAATATGGTTATGGACGAAAGGGAGGCTTCTGGAGGCGGTGTCACTTTGGTCCTTCAGTCTCTTGGGCACCTGACCCACTGGTGCTTTAATTCCACCCTGGAATCACAGATACCAGTCTCAGCAGTCAGTGTAAACTCCTCATGGCGTTGCCCACATGCCCCTCCTTTGACCCTGCCCATTAATTTATGTAAACTCGGATGATTCCAAAAAATAATATATATTGTTTCTCAAATATATCTGCCAGTAGACCCTGGGGACACTTTGGGGTCCTGCCCCAGCCCTTTAAGGTACTTTGACGTCTCCCTGCTTCCCTTCTGACGTCTTCACATTGGACTGTTCTAAGGGGTGATCCACAGAGCGTCCCAAGTCCAGTCCAAATAGCCCTCAGGCCTCTTCTGTAATGGCCTTGTATTACTGGACAAATCATCTTCGAGTGGCTCACATTTAGTGATTATCCTTAAGGCACATTAGAGTCTCCACTATTTACCCTGTTATCATAATTTTGTGTACCAAGCAATACAGAGGGAACGTTCTCGCTGTCTCTTTGTGGCGTCTTTGGGCGTCTGTGTAGCTCCCAGTGCCCCGCCACTCCTCCGCAGCAGTGCACAGATTCTTTGCCGTTGCTCTTACAGGAGCTGCAGAGGAGAACAGCCTAGATCTTGCTCTTACCAGTCCTGCGGTGATGGAGTTGCCTGGGGATGCCCAGACTCTGACCCCAAATCCTTTGCACATGACCACCCCAGCCAGCATCAGCCAAGAGTCCAGTGGGGACAGTCACCCAGCCCTAGAACCATCACTGGATGTCCACAGGCTGGGGAGGCTTGTGGCCCTCAGGTGAGTCTCCTCAGAGATCAGAGGTCACTGGTGATGGCGTGGCCATTTAGACCAAGGCTACACACTGGGGACTTGATTTCAAATCTGACAAAAAAGACCTTACCTATTCTTATTCTTTTCTCTTTATTTTTTGTGCGTATATGTTTGCAGCACATAATGTTTACTTTCCTTGTTACAGAGTTGGTACATGGACATAACACATCTTAATTCTTTTCTTCATCCACTTCCCCTCACCTCCCTCCTGTCCTTCCACCTTTTGATCCCCTTCCCTTTTGAGAAAAGTCTGTCTGCCTAATTCCTATTATCCTTTATTTTGCTCTTTATTTATAATTTGTGTTTCTCATATAAGAGAAACCATGTAATATTTAAGCTTGTGTGTCTGATTTATTTCACTTAACATTATGATCTCATGTTGCATCCATTTTCCTATAAATGACTCATGTTTATCTTTTTTATAGCAGATTAATACTCCACTACATGTAAATATCACTTTTTTTAACCATTCATCTGTTGATAGACATATAACCCACTTCCAAGATTTAGCTATTTTGAATGGTGCTGCCATTTTTATTTCTAAATGCCTGAAATACCCTGACTGTAGCAGGGCTACTGATCAGAAAAGCTGGGTATGATAATTACTCAGGAAAACTGTATTGTCTTGGATGGGGTGAAGCCTCTGAGATGCTACTATAAATAAAGTTCACTAACAATTTTAAAGATGTATTTATAATACAACATAGAAACATATTTTATATAAAATAATACATGGTAGTAGTTAGTGAGTTCTTTGCGACCATCCTCTCACTTCTCCCCGTACTCTATCCTCTGGTCCCTAACTCCAAACTCAGGAGTTATTCCAAGGAAATCTGATTTTATCACGATATACAAAGTGGTAGGAAATACTGTTTCTAATTCTTGTATTTAGCGATTGCTTCTTAGGTCTGCTCTCTCCTTAGGACTCAGGATGACCGAAACTTTGACTCATTGGAAACTTGCCTGTTTTGGGGTTCAGATGAAAAGGTAAAAGCTTGATTTGTGAATTGGGGTTTAAGGTTGGCATTTAGGCTCTGTAATGGAAAGCTCTAGGCTGGGAAAAGAGCTATTAGACTAATAGTCAAAGTCAGAATGAAAGCCAGAGCATGATATACACTAATCAATACCAGCCTTCCCATGCTATGCAGTGTCTCCAAAGTTACTGGCAATTGAAGAAATTGATGGTTTTAGCAATGTGTTTTTCCACTTAGCCTTGGTTAATAATTCCTCCTTTCTCTCCCTCTCCACTCCTCCTTCATAACACTGCCCTCAAAATATCATATATGGCCCCAGAGGTTAGATCAATGGACAATATAAAATATACATGCACGCTGATTTACTCCTTCTTTGAAGTCTTAGAAGGAACACAAAATAAAACATGGCACAATATACTGACTTAAATTTTTTGGAACCTAAAGCAAATGATCCCTCCTGCATGGGTCCTACCATAAAAGACGCTCAAAGCTTTAGCCATCAGAAAGGATGCTGTCCTCTTCAAGGGCCTGGAAGCCCTTTAAAGACTGTAACTTTATTTTTATAACTCATGTCCACACTGTGTGGGGTTTCCATTAGCCTCTCTATCTCCATCGATTGCAAGTGTGTTATCTGCTTGGGCCTTTTACTCTGAGCTCTTTCAGGAGCAGGCAAAAGTCTGGGTTTTCAGTTGTGGCCTGGGTTGTCTTTAGAGAACACAAGTCAGTTGCAAAGTTGAGTGGCACATTGGAGGGCAAATCAGCCTCATTTGACTCTTACTGTTTTCCCTTCTAGGACAAGGTGGTGGCCTCTAACAGGACCTTGATGAGGCCTTCTCTGTACACTGTCCATCTTAACAATCCCCAGCATCTCCTGTCCTCTGATGTGTTCAGTGGGCATGGGATTGGGGCAGCCAACCCAACTCCCGACCTCCACACCTCTAGCATGTCCAGGCTACCTGCTGCTGATGGCCATGAAGAGGAACCGAGGCCTTCTGCCAGCTTCCTACCCAAGTCAAAGCACAAGGAGGCCAGAGAGGCTATGGGGAGTAGAGGGGCTGGCATGGGACACCCTAGCAAGACCCACCCAAGACCTGAAGTTGGGCTAGAGGAAGACGGTGCCCCTTTGGGAATCCAATTCAGAACTCCTCAACTGGGGCTTCTGCTAAGCCTGTCAGCAACTCTGGGCATGGCCCTGACTGCCGGCCTTTGCTACCTGTATACTCGTTATTGCCACAAGCAGACAAAAGTGTCGTTCAGCGAGCCTGCTACTGGTGCTATTGCCAGGAGTGACAGCGGGAAGACCGTGCATGTCAGGAGAATTGGGGAAAACAGTTTTGTCCTGGTTCCAGTGGAGTACAACTGGATCACCCCTTCTGTGGGGGACAAGAAAGCAGTCCTCTGAGAAGACCCTTGTGCCAAGCCTCTCAGTATCTGCCTTAGACCCCGCAGAGTGTCTCAGCCAAAATGAGCTAGTGAGAATTCCTGATGAGGACCGAGACTCCCCGGGCCTCGTCAGTGTGCAGTTAGTTGGAGGAAGCAGCGAAAGGACAGGTTTATCAACAAAGGGAGTTCTTCCCGAGCTTTGTTGTTTTAACATCTGTAATTTGACTTCTTCTTTTTCTTTTTGCAATTAGATGTTCTGTTTGAAGAGTTAAATTCAACACAATGAATATTGTATAACCCGCTCATTAACTAGACTCCTGTGGCCGCTAAGCTTCCTCTGTTGCCTTAAGGAACCCACTGAAATAGAAATTCTGTCCCTCCTCAGTGTCTCAGTCTCATCTCTTCTAACTTTAAAAAAACAGAAATGTCAGGTTTGTGGTTCTTGTAAGAAAAAAGAACTGAAGGCTTTACCCCTGCCTTTCCAAAGCACCCTAAAAATTTTTTCCTATCAAAACTGGAGTTTGGAAACCAGTTGGCACTATGACTCAATGGACTAGGTGAATGTAAGGGTATACAGTCTTCTTGGAAAGGCAGCACCTGGAAAATCTGTCATGGAAACGGATCCAAAGCAAGGTCAGTTTTAGAGAGCTTGGTGGAACGCATCTTTGGGAAAACATATATGCAGCACAAAGCCATAAACCCCAAAGTGGGATATGCAACTTCTCCATTAGGTGTAAATGGATCTGGGGCCTCCCATCCATTTACACTTGGTGGAAAGACTTGTATTTCCCAACAGCTAGCAGGCATATTGCCTTTTGCCAAAGGTCAGGCTTAAAAAATTATTTTACCAGCCAAGTTGGAAGAACTGGCTTTACTTGCCTTCCCAAGGGGTGTCAGGAAGAAAGCATCATGGATGAAGGCTATCTGTTCTCACAACTTTACAAAGATCACTTTGATTTAGCAATGGTCCTACACTGGTTCCACAGTGGTGTCACTACAACAGGCTTGAATATGTTCATTTAAATTAACACATCGGAATTAGCTGACTTTCCTGAAATAGACCTATTATAGCATCACCATCCCTTTTAAACTAGAAACAGAAACTACCACGCATTTGGAAGGGATATTTGTTTACCTTGCACCTAACTGTAGAATTAGGATGCTAGAAAATTTGCATAGATTCTCACATTTAACCTTCACAATAACATAATGAGAAATAAGCTCGTTGACTTTTCAAGAAAAGCAAGGAATTTGTGACACAACAAAAACATTTTTTTAAAATTTACTTGTGTGGAAAAGACACAGCTCTTGGTGTTTTTTCCAGCTTGCTTTAACTTCAAGGCTCTCTTCTCTTGCATCCTGGACCACTATGCTGGTTAGTCTTGATTGTCAGCTTAGATGAATTAAGAGTCTCCTAGAGAGGTGATTGGATTATGAGAACACTGACCTCATTAGTGGGCTTACCCACACATGAGTTCACAGCTGAACGGGCTCTTCAGAGGTGAAACCTAGTTGAAGGGAGTGGGTCATTAGAGACGTGACCTTTAATACTATGTATCTGGTCCCTGACCCCTTCCTCTCCGACTCTTTCCAACCCACTCTGATTCCCAGATCGCATGAGATGAGCAGCTTTCCTCTTTCATGCCCCTTTTGCTGCAGTGTCTCTGCCTTGAAGCCTGTCAACTATGGACTAAACCTCTGAAACTGTGAGCCTCAGTAAACCTCTCCTCCCTTAAATTGCAGATGTCAGCTGTTGTAGTCAGGGGTTGCAAGGGCAACACTTACATACTGGACACATAATTTATGGAACTATTCTATAATACTCACCCAAAGAATCAAACATAAAAGTGCAGGAAATCTGTCCACACACTCAAGACCCCCAAAAAATCTAGCTGAGAGCCCAGTCCTACAGCAACATCCTGCATGAGTCCATCTGAAGACCTAGAACCCATGACAATGTCTTGTGCAAGTCTGTTTCATGGATCTGCACTGGGAAGGCCCAGAGGTCAGCAGTAAAAGCCAGAAAGTCTGTGCCAGCAGGATGAAGGATCTGTGCCAGTAGGTTGAGGGTTCTGTACTGGAGCCAGGAAGCAACACTCAAAGCAAGGACCCAGGGTTCCTCGAAAAGCACCACAGCCAACCTCAGTGATGAGGTCCCAAGTTCCTCCAATGATGAGAACAGCAGAATTCATATCAGGAAACCAGCATGACAAGTTTCTCCTGGAGGTTGAATAGCATACCAATCTTCCCCTCTGGAACCAGGAAGCAGTAAAGTAAGGACCAGAGCTCTCCCAAAGTGAACCACAGCCATTGTCAGCAACAACGAGGTGCCAAACTCCTCTGATGATAAGAACAGCCAAGTTCTTATCAGGAAAGCTCAATAAGCTCCTTTAGGAGAACCAATGACAACAGGAGAACCCACAACACCACCTCTTCCTCTCCAGTTCTTTCTATTTTAGCAACAATCCTCAGGTGGGCCCTCCAACCGCGCTGATTTAGTTCAGCTAGTGTTACAAGTTGAGCACCAGTTACCAATCTACCACATCAGCTATTTTGTGCTAGCAATGGAAAACTAACCAAGGTGCCAAGCTTCAGTGATGAGGCACAAGTAGACCTAGCCAATTGGTGTGTCCACACATGAATGTGTCCTAGAAATGCTGGGGGTGGGGGAAGCTGTGCTATACGTCAATGAGGACCATGGATAGCCTCCGGAGATGGCCAACCCTCCTACAAGATGTCCTTCCTCTCCACAATGCAAATGAGGGATCCCAGCAGTGTGATGCTTTTGTTTGGCTATCTCATCAGAGCTAAGTGCACCACACGTAAACACCTTTGAGGTCTTCCAATCCAAGAGGTTATTCTCTTGGGTAGGCGGATTATTTTGGTTAACTAGCATGTAGAACAAATTATTCTAAAGCCTAGTGATTTGAAACAACCACTACTACCATTGCTTATTATCTTTCATGATCCTGGGGCAACCTGGGGTCAGCTGGGCAGTTCTGCTCCTTGTGTCGCCAATGAACTGGAACATCCCAGATGGCTTGCTGATGTGGCTGGCAATTCATGTTGGCCGTGGCTGGGGCTGTTGATGAATGTGGGCACCAATTTGGTTCTTTTCTTTGTGCCTTCTAATACCATGGTGGTTGATTCTAAGAGTGCGTGTTCCTAACACAGATTACCATAGGTACAGATGTCTCTTTTTTTGTGTGTCAGTTCATCTTTTATTGAAATATTTTCCCTTATGCTTCTTAGCTAGCTGGACATTCCACTACACCTTTGTGATGTCATCTATGATGTCATAAGGGTGATGGCCATCAACATCGCAGCACATAGACTGGGCAGTGCCTAGGATCTCTTTAATGATTCCAGAAAGTTCTCCAGCTAAAGATTTGGGCCACATCTCTCAGACAATGCTCACGATCTTGTCAAAAGTGACATTTTTACAGTGCTTAATGTTTTTCTGTTTCTTTTTGTCTCTTGGTGGCTCCTTGAGGCCTTTGATAATTGGGGCAGAGGCAGAAGGCCCCACTTCAGTACAAGCCTGTCTGTTCTGAATGGCCAGTTTCACTGTACTCCTCAGGCTCTTCCAGTCACCAGTTGCCTTGGCGATGCCATCACTCACCTTTTTTGGAGTGACCGATTTTGGAGGCCAGGGCAAATGTGACACCAATGGGTACACCTCAGGTACAAGGCTTTGATCTTGTTGGAAGTGAACTTGGGTGGTACGGTGGAGGCAGCCTAGGTCAGATGAATCCAGGATGACTGAAGAAAGTTGCACTTTGGCTTCCTCTGAGCTGAAAGCTGCATATCACTTAACTTTCAGTATTGGCAGATATGTGGTTTTACATCTCTTATCCTCTCCTGTTATTGCTGGTCACAGGACCAACCTTCATTATTGAAAGGGAAGGACAACAGACTTCCCTTTTTCATGGGAGACATGGGAAAGGACTTGTAGCTATCTTTAAATCACTACTTTTGTGGTTAGACTGCTGATCTGCACATGGGCTTATGAGAGCGTAGAAAAAGAGGGTGCCATAGGTCATCTTCCCAGCTGAACATCAGAGGGGATGAGAGAAATCTCCAGACTCCAGAGAAAGGCATCTTCTCTTCTCTAGGTAGCCTTCTGCCTCGGGCAAACAGTGAGGCAATACAGAAGGGCTAGGTAGACTTCTGAGTCTTAGCTTCATCACCATGGAAAAGTGGATCACAGAATTATTCCTCTGGCCAATGTGCACATTAGGTAGCTATCCACTTGTAACTGACTAGCCGATCTGACACACTGTTGTTATAAATGTCATACTTCAGCTGTGATACTATCTTTACATCTAGTCCCTTAAGAGAAAGTATGTAACCATCAAAAAGACTCTTTTCCCATGACAACTTCTTAATTATTAATCAAAATTTTTATATTTAAAGTGATCTTTCCCTGTAGTACCCACCCCCACTTACTCCCCTGAACTTGGAGCACTCACACCACACAAGTTGTTGTGGTAGTTGCTGGCTATAATCCCTGCTGTGAATCAGATATTTTTACTGCCACATTCTGACTAAACTCTCTTTTGGGAAGGACAGTTGGAGGCCATGGGCCTGTGGTCCAGGAGCTTGAAACCCCTCAGTGACTGTGATCTTGAAGGTCGTCTAAACCTGGCCTCAGAGCTGCCTCAGAGGAGAGCGAGTAGGAAGTGTTGACTTGATGTTGAGGCTGTCACTAAAGCACAAAGCCTTTAAAATGTTTAAAAAGCAAAGGACTCAAAATGTAACATCTGAAAATAGCTTTTTTGTCTTGTAAGAACAGCTACAGAATTGTTCAGCGGTGCAACCTCTTAGAGGAAAGGAGGTTTGGAGCTAAACACACATTGAGAGGGAAATAATGGAAAAACAATTGCTGGAAGCTCTATATTTTAAACAAATGTTTTTACATCTGTTGTGCTAATTTAATAACCACAGGTCAAGGATAAGAGTGGACCTTAACCTTTTTACATTCAAAGACTATTTCCGATATTTTCAATTAATTTTTCCTCACAAGACACAATTTTGGTAAATCGCAGTAATGCTAAACTGTAGCTTGGCTGAGCTACCCCACTGTTGACGCTGTCTCCCATTAGTTTGCTGTTACAATGCTGGTTTTCTTTTTTTAAAAATTCTAATTAATAGCAACAACAACAAAAATAGGTCACCAAGCCAGTAAATATTTAAACAAATGTCACATTTAACTCCCAAAGTTGTCTGTGACACGCTGACAATTTATGAATAAATTACAGACGATGGCCAGATCCTCTTCCTGTTTCGAACTTCCGGTATTAATCATTAATCCCAGTCTTCCTGGAATGCAGAATGTTTTGATTTTATTTTAACCCAGCCTTTCACTAGTGGCGCATCAGTTAGGAATTTCTTTTTCCAAGTTAAATGAATTTGCATTCTGCTCCATCTGGCCCTAGGGAGTTGGAGAAACAGCCATAACAATCGCTGAAGAGCTTTCTGACAAAACGAAGGCCAGTGTTTGGGGTTTTGTTTATGTTGTTCTTTAAATGCAAAAAGAAAACCTGAGCATTTGAGATTCCCGTTCATTGGCAAGGACGGAACAGCCAGGACAACGGCAGCTTTCAAGTGTCTTTGAGACTTTTTTTTTCTAAGATAAATCAGATTATGCTACACTATTTCTGAATTGTCTAATGGCTTTCCGTCTCCCCCAGAATAAAATATGGACACCTGAGGGGCCGAGCAGGTCGTGAGAGAGTTGCAAGCTCCCCTACCTGCCCCAGCGCGTAGCCAGGAGGTCCCAGAAACCCGCGTGGCCAAGAGATCCCAGGAATCCGTACGCAGTGCTCAGCGGCCTTGCTCTGCTTTGCCGTCTTGGGGTCTGGAGCTCTGCTCTGTCTCACATTCACCAGCCTCCAGACCCTTACCCCAAGGTAGCCTCATCAGGGAGGCTTCCGCTGACGCCGCCCCTCTTACGCTCTAGGTCCCTTCCCTGCTTTCTGACTGCTCAGCTTTTCCGCGGCTGGAGTCATCCATTTCTTGGTGCATTTAGTCTCTGACATCACCACTCCACCAGGAACTTAGGCTGCTTCACAAAGGCAGGGACCTTGTTTCTTTCTGGGCTGTATATAGTTCCTAGTACCCGCAAAGTAATCGATAAACGTGTGTTAATCAAGAAAATGAGAAACTAGATATTTGTATAACCGCCATCAGCTCTTGGTGGACTGCATGAGTGAGTGCCCAAGCTTTAAGCTACCTGGGCTGCACTGAGTGAAGAGGAATTATCTTAAAATTTATTTTTTTTAAATTATAACATTTCTGGTATCACTGATGCTATATACATAAAATTATAACAATATCGTGAGCAAAAAAGGATACTTTTTTTTTTTTTACTTCCTATGCCATTTTAGTATGTGAGGACCAGGCGTTGGTGGCACATGACTGTAAGCTTAGTGCTCCAGGAGGCTGAAGCAGGAGGAGATCAAGTTTGAGCCCCACATGGCCAACTTAACAACTTAGCAAGACCTTGTCTCAAAAAAAAAAAAGGAATTATATAAGAGCATTATGTGTCTGCATAATAGCAATAAGCTTTGCCTGAGGTTGAAATACCACAGTCAGTAATCACTGTTACCCACTAGGCTGCGGAAGTGCGGGTAACATCTGACGTACGCGGTTTCCATTTGACTGTGTGTGGCAGCGCGGGTGGCAGAGTGAGCACCGCGTTGCGTCCTCCTCACCTACCTTCTGTTGTAACCTATGCAGCTCCACTGGAGCCCTTACAATATAGCCAGGAAATGTCACTAACTGTCACATAAAAATGCTGAAAGTTTCCAGTTGCAGGGGGCCGCATGCAGGCAGGGGTGCGGGTTGGACACGGCTGAGAGTGACTCGAGGACGTAGCCCTTCGGGGCCTCCAGGGTGTTGGGTACAGGGAGGGCAGGCTTCCTTCCTAGAGGCAATTGCCCTCGGCACAGGGGTGCTCTTGGGTGTCAAATGTTGGCGCCTGGGCAGGGAGAAGCAGGCATAGGGCTTAGTCTCCCAGTGTGTGCTGGGGCAGGAGGAAAGCCGAAGGGGTAATCCTGGCTCCTTTAATTCCTTTAATTCATGGATAGCTGGGCATAGGAGTTTCAACCTCAATGTTATGGACACGTGAGGTAGATAATTTGAGTGTGGGGGACTTTCCTGTACATTACAGGGTTTTCTTTTTTAGCAAGACAGTTGAAGTCTTTAATTCTAATTTTTATATCTATACTCACATAATAAGAAAATCATTCCATTGCAGGATGTTTAGCAGTGTCCTGGCCTCTACCTAGTATGTAAGGAACTTCTTTCCCCTGACTCGAACAACCAAAAATGTCCCAGATGTTGCCAATATTCCCTGGAGGGCAAAACCACCCTTGTTGAGGAGCCACTGGTCTTGTAAGGAGGAGGAGGTGCAGGTGGAGGAGGAGGGGGGTCTAACTCTTTCATGACCTGGTCAGCCCCATGAAAGATGCTCTAAGATAAATGATGAATACTAAATGCTAAATTTTGTAGACAATATTGAGATAGAGAACTTGTAGGATATAAAAATTTGAATGACTTCAAAGATCACCGGACTTGGTGGTTTTCTAGTGCTTAAAAACCTAATAGATGAACTAAAAGCTAACTGCTCTAGCTGAATTCTGGGGTTATCTTTCCTTCCTTCTTCCACTCTTCCATCTTCCCCTTTCTCTTAACTTGAAGCCCTGAAATACAGGGTACTGACAAGCAGAGACTGAAAATCATTAATGATGCCTTTTTACAGCTAAGGAGAACTAGGCACCTGAGTGATCACAGTCTTATGAGTTAGTCTGGGGTAGTTCTTGGATTCCATCACCACATCCTGACTCCCAAATCTACTTTTGTTTTCATTATACTTGGCAGTGCGTTTGTTTTCTGGGATCCTGTTGGGTGCTGTAAAGATTTCAGTAGATCCAGAGAGAACTTGGGACCAAGCAGAAAAATGGCCCAGAATGATTGTCCTACAGCATCCATCAAACCCAGAAGGATGGTGGAGGATGGGAGTTTGGGGACTGGTATGCTTGGCAGGCCAGATCAGGGTAGGACCCGCCAGGCTGTGACAGGCCCCAGTGTGGGCTGAAGGTAGGAGAGAAAGCAAAGGAAAGATGGGCTAACTGGCCCAGAGGGGGAAGGTGCTCACTGTCATTGTCCCACTACCCAGCCGGAGCCCATCGTCACAAGATGGCTCTCCTGTGTTCATGGCCGCCATGTTCAAGTCACTGCCTCCCTTTCTTCTCATTTTCCCCCCTTCAAATGGCACCACGGGAGCATCTTCATGTGCAGCTGGTGACAGATGTTTTCTGCAAAGTGTTTCATTACTTGATAGAGGAAAGAAGCTGCCTGAAAATATATTACATTGGATATTAAAGAATGCATTTCCCTGATTTATAGACAGGAGAGGTAGTGTTGCCTTAGTGGCAAGGAACCAACAGGGATATCCATTTTGACTAATGATTAATTATTATATCTAACGTGATGTTTTCCTATCAACTGATAGGCTGGAAAAAATAAACTACAGTTTGCTAGGTTAGCATCCTGGGTCACAGATGTTGCCTCTGCATTTTCAGATTATATTCTCCATTACAGACAGCACCTTCTCATTTGGAAACATAATTTGTTGTTCTCCCAGACCAAAAAAAAAAAAAAAACCTGACATTTCACATGCAAGCCAAAGATTAGAATCACTGCACAGGACCGCATATGGGAGTACATTAGGATGTGGTGTCCCTGAATCAAGGACACCAGACACTGGTGCTGAGAGAGATGTAGAAGGCAGTGACTTCTGATCTTTATTATGCAAATGTGCAGCCCTGTGAGCCAGGCTGTTTAACCTCATCAGGGAAAATGTCACTGATCATTTCAAGCTCCAAATGTGGCACAAGCATTAGTACTATTATGTTATTATTATTATTATTTGTAGGGCATATGTAAGCCCAAGCCCTCTGATTAAGCTGAGTCCCTACTTGCTCTGATGTTTGATATGGAAAATCAACTCCTCTTTATACTAAACAAACAAAAGAGCAGTTTTTGCTTGTTGATAGGGGCATTTTGGGGATCTGGTTTTCTGCTGGACATGGGTGAAAGTGGTAACAGTTTTGTGAAGTCCAGTTTAATGATGGGCTGGCTGCCCTCTCTCTTCTCCAGGGCTTTGTGCTCCAAGGATAGACATGTCTAGAGGAAGCTTAAAGAGTAGATTTGGAGTAGGTGAAAGGATAGATCTGGGGGTGAAAAATGGGGAAAGAGAAAGAATGTGAATGAGAATGCATAAAGGGTGAGACGCTGTGTGGTATTAGGGGTAAAGGGAGCTTAGAAAGGGAAGTGACCTTTGTTCTCACTCATGGGTCATTACTGTTTATCAGAACCACAAAGGAAACAAAGATGCTATGACAAAGAGGAGGAAGTAAATGAGAAGGGAGAAGTCCAAGACAGCTGATTAGTAGCCAGGGGAGGTTAAAAGCCAAGACTGAACATCTGTGAAATCCAGATTGCCCGACCACACTTGGCAAGGTCAGAATTTCAAAAGAAAAACTCCTGGTGTGGAAAATGAAGCAAACAAAGTCGAACATGAAGCCGTAGAAGAATTTCAGCAGAACTGTAAAGCAAGAAGTATGCTTTTCCTCTTCTTCCTTTAGGCGGGTATGAGGTTGCTACAGTTTAGCTCGTGAGTGTCCCCAAAGGCCGAGGCATTATTTGGCCCTAGCCTGGTGCTACTGACATATGGTGTAAACTTCAGGAGATGAGCATGAATGAGAAGTCTTAGGTCATTCAACTCATGCCCTTGAGGGAGACTCTGGGAATCCAGAACCTTCCAGTCTCCTACTTTGCTTTCTGGTTGCTTCAAGCTGAACAGGTTGCTCTACCTGGAGCTTTCCACCATGATGTGGGGAGACCAAAAGCAACAGGATCAACCAACCATGGACCGAGACCTCCAAAACTGAACCAAAATGAGCTTTCCTCTTTTTAAATTGCTTTCTAGGAGGTATTTTTTAGGGTAACAGAAAGCTAAATAGTACATGGAGGGGGTTTAATCAGTGACTGAGGAAGAAGATTGATCAGTTGCACAACTGGAAACACAGACTCTCAGGGCCTCCTTAACAACCCCAAATCCTTCCAGTGTAAACACTGTTATCAGAGTCCCATTCCAACTACGTCTGACTTCTTGGAAGCAGAATTCATTTTTATATTTTTAAATCTTTCTAGATGATTCTGATGTGCAACCAGGGCTGAGAACCATGGCGTTGGCTTCTGAAGTGTATAAACTCCTCAGGGGCAGGACTTCTTACAAGTTTATGTTATGCATCCCTAAGTCTAGCACAGTTTCTGACACAGAGTGGGAGCTAAATTAACTCTGTTATAGGCCAGGCACTGTGCTCAATAGAAATTTAATAGAAATAGAATAGAAATAAAAATTGATGCAGTTTAGATTATGAAAGGATAATGAAGAAAACATTTCGGTTATAGAAGTAAGTCTACATAGTTCTGCCATTGCGGGGATCTGTGAAGCAGGGTGACCATCTAGTCCTCCGAGATCCATGCTGCTAGGCCCACATTTGGCCCTCATTATAGCAGCATGAGTAGACACCAGCAGGCTCCCATTTCTTCATGGCATTCAGGGAAGGCTCAACCTGTGAGACTAGCAGTAGTCTACAAAGGACAGTTCCAAGACAACCGGCCACACAGTCCCCATCCTGAAGGCTTCCTTTAGGTCCTGGTGGAGACTCTTGGCCCTGCCTTCTCTTGGACATTAATACTGACTTGGAAAGGTTGGCTGCTGTGGTGGATTAACTAATGGTCAGCTTGTAACACCCAGCTGAACTGAATCAGCGTGGTGCTGGGTGTGGAAGGCCCACCTGAGGATTGTGGCCAACAGCATAAAAGAAAAACTGGAGAGGAATATGGTGCGCTGTTGACTCTCCTGGAGAAGCTCATCACACTGGTTTTCCTGATATGAACTCAGCTGTTCTCATCA
>RJWT010030707.1:0-14542 GCA_004365215.1 Cuniculus paca | reverse complement strand
GATACCTGCTTTCCTTTCTCAGTTGCCTTTTTTCCCCTCTCTTAAGGACTTCATATTAATCTCTAACTTCTGACATTTGTATCTGTACTTGAAATGATTGTAAATAATACAGAGCTTAGCAGTGTAGAAGCCTTATTCAAGTCAGGATCAAAAATCTCTTACTCTCAACATTTTTCTCTGTAATCACAACTTATGTTTACGGCTCTTGGGGGAAAATTATGTTGGTGAAACCTAAAAATATATTAGATTTTGATAAATAGCTCTCCAAAGCCTAGGATGTTTATTATTATTTAATCGAAATCATTGAAGATGAATATTTGTACATATAGAGAAGAATCCTTTCTTATTTCTTCTAGTTTCTAGTAGCTGGTAGTATTCCCCGGCTGTTGGCTGGTTCTCTCTTGCTCACTTTCTCTTTCTCAATCTCTCTCTCTGTCCTTGCTCCAGCTACCTTATGTTACTTGCTTGCTTTCTCCTGGGTCTCTCCTTTTGCCTCTTTCTCTTTCTCTTCTTCCTCTTTCACCTTCTCTTTCTCTTTTCTTTTTTCTTTTTTCTTTTTTTTTTTTTCGTACTGGGAATCAAACTCATGACCTTGCACTTGCCAGGCAGGAGCTATGCCACACTGAGCTATATCCCCAGTCCTTACCTATGTTTTATGATGATCCATGTGATTACATTTACAATCTGCATGAGTAATCCAGGATAGCTTTCCTCAAAATCCATAACTTGGTCACATCTTTTATCATATTTGATAGCACTTATAAGTTCTAGTGTCTTGATCTGCCTATCTTTTGGAGAGGCATTTTTCAGCTTACTATCATTGTTTTTCTAATTGTCTATAGTTATAAAGTCAAATGAAAGTTTTCCTTTAGGGGGCTGCAAGAACTGTACTTTCTGAACTTACAACTTCAGTACTTTCAGAACACCCCCAACAGGCTTATGACATTCTCTGTTAGGAGATTCCTTCTGTTCAAGTTCAATCTGAGACTATTGCGTTTCATTCTCTGGCACCTCCTTATTTATTTCCAAAGGTAGACAAACAAGAGTTTTCCTCCCGATGCATTGTCTCTGCTACACTTTGGCTCTTAAATTTCCGCTAAAGGGCTGTGTGCTAAAGATTTAGACAACATCCTGTGGCGCTATCAGGAGTTAGTGAAATTTGTAGGCAGTGTGGCCTACTGAAAATAAGATAAACTACTGGGAGTGTGTCATTGAAGATCTTAGTAACCTGTCTTATAGTTCCGAGACCCCATTAGTTGGGCAACTTTGTCCCACCCGTGATCCCTGTTGTGATGTGCTGCCTTACCACATGCCCAAAAGCAATGGAGTCGATCAACCATGGACTGAAATCTCTGAAACCACAAGCTGCAATAAAGCTTTCCTTCTTAGAAGTTTATCATCTTAGGTATTTTGTTACAGTGATGGGAAGTTGATTAACACGTTCTCATTTTCCATGTTCAACAATGAAAGGATATTAATGGCCTTTAATCTAAAGATGATTGGAGGGAATTAGTTGAGACTATCTCATATTTAAGCATGAAGGAAACACACAATTTTATATGGAATGGTGAAATATAGTCCCTTGGGAGAATCTTCCAGGAATGATTCCCTTCCACTCTTGGCATTTGAAGACTTCTCTGACTTACTCTGGGGCTTGGAAGCTTTAGTATTGAGGTCAGATCCAGTTTTTATCTTCTGATGTACTTTATTCAGGGAAACCAAAGGAGATGCAGGTATAAAAGGAAGGAGAGAAGAGTAGTGTAGTGCCTTTTTCCATTACAATGCTTAGAACAGACTATCAGGACCTTTGGGATATGTCTCCACACCTGTAGTAACTGTGCCCTGGACATCAAGTCCACAGCTCACCTGAATCTGCTGAATCCTGCCCTGCATTGACTTTGGTTTAGGACTATTGATTCTTTCTCCAGAGATAATCACAACTCCTAACCCTTTAATTCATAGTAGCTTTCTATGCAGTCATAATTATCTGGATCCATAATCCTCTTGGTCATGTATGTACATTCGATTTTGGGAAATGCTGGCCAATCTTCTAAGAAATGAGTAGCTTTATTGGGGCCTTGGTTTTAGGATTAATTAAAAATGTGACAGCATCTTATCCCAATGATACAATTAGTGTTCCCCTCTCTCAGTTTGTCAGACCCAGGACAGCCTTTGGTAGCTTCTAATTCAGGGTTCAGCTTGGCTTCACATAGACATGGCTTCTCAAATTTTAGAGTGTGCACAAATCAACCAGAGACCTTGCTAAAATACAGATTCTATGTGGGTCTGACACAAAACCTGAGAATTTTGCATTTTTAACAAGATGCCAAGTGGTATAATTTTAGAACAAAACACAGAATAAAAACAATAAAAAGATGGTATTTAGAAAAATCTGTTTTGTTCAGGAAATAATTGATTCACTTTACCTAGAATCTTAGCAAAAATTACCCCAGAAACCAAGTATATAGCACCATGGTTTATGGAACGCGAGATCCATAATTATTTAAATTACTTTTCTATGTAATCACTTGCTTTTGCCTTCTCTTTTTCCTTAAGGAACTTCTCCTCCACATTATGCATTTGTGGAGAGAGTGAGGTTGACCTCACCCCCACCCTCAATCTTCATTACTACTTTCTTCCTCTGCATGGGTAATACTCACTCCAGAGATGAAAATACATCCTCTCTGGATAAATATAAGACTCTTGGAAAGAGAGAAATTCATTTTCTGATGGGAACAGTAAATTAGAGGGAGGTGATTCCAGACCTATTTGTAAAAGGAAGCCAACAGTCATAGATAAATAGAACTGTTTTTATACCCAGATCTGCCATGTCAAAGTGAGCTCTTCTTACTGGATAGCTTATAAATTTACTAAGATATTTTCACATGATCTTTTTTCTTCTTGTAACTGAATGCATTTTCATTAATACATTTTCTTAAATTTAGGTCAATTGGCCCATTAAAAAGCTGTATCTTTACTTGGGCTGTTCAGAAAAAAGAACTTGAAGAAAAGCTTGTGGACTGCTAGTCTGTTAGGCAACATAACACCAGGAAGGAGGAATGAGAAGAAAGGAAAGAAGTAGGGAGAAAGAACCATTAATATTAAGATAGTGATGGAGTTTACCATGGTAACAAGCTCCATTAATTGCTAAATCACATAGTGTCCTTTGTTGAGAGGCTGTAAGAACGCCTATGTCTTGAGGGTCTAATTGGTTGGAAGAAATCACAAGAATCTATCTGCTGCCATTTCACTCTTTAGGTAAAGTTTTGCCACGTTATGCACTTATGTTCATATTGTACTTCTGAGTTGTATTTATATGAACATCAAAACTTTTGGCACTTCAAATCCCAGTAACAATAGATCCAAAGGACAGAAAGTGACCAGGGTGGCCCCTTTGCCTTGTCCCTGTCTGAAACTAGTATTTCATTGCAGTGCCATATGGCATAGAAGACGTCATAGCATCGTGGATTTGGAGTGGACTGCTTCACACCCTTGTAAGAAGAGAGGATGCAGAGACATGGAGGGAAAGAGTGTGAAGACACAAAGCTGAGACAATGTAAGTTAGTACGCTCTGATGCTGCCTTCCCCATCTGTGTGCACCACTCTGCTTCCCAGTGATCAAAACTCAGCCTGTCCCAACAACCTCTCCAAGGCCATATTTTGTGCAGTACAGTTTCTTGCTGAAGACTTTCCTGGTGGAGATTTCCCCTGAAGACATTAGTCATACCAGTCTTTTAAGGATGCTGTACCAAAGTACCAAAACCTAGGTAGCTTAAAAATCACAATTTTTTTTCACATTTCTGGAGGCTTGATGTACCAAGTCAAGCTAGCGGCAGGGCTGCTGTCCTTCCGGAGGCTTCAGGCAAGGCTCTTTCTTAGTCTTTTCCAACTTCTGGTGGTCTTTAGCTTGCTCTGTGTGTAGCAGCGTAACTCTACTTCTGCCCCCAGTTTCACTGGCCTCCTGCCCTCTGTGTCCTTGGGTCCTTTTCTCCTCTTGTAAGGAGACCTGTTGTTGGGTTTAGGACGCCCTCTCAATTCACCATGATATTATTGCAAGATTCTTAACTAATTACTGTGTATCCACAAAAAGCTGGTTTCCAAATGTAGTCCCATTCTGAGGTCCCAAGTGAACAGGAAGATTGGATGAACATTACTCAGCCCAGCACACCAGTGACGTGAGGACTGAGAGCAGCTCAGCTTATTGCGCTGCATATGATCTTGTTGCCCACACAACGCCTGCAAGAAAGTGGATCTGAACAATGGGACTACAGCACAAAGCAATACATTTTCCTATACAGCCCTACTGGCATTAAACAGCTAAATCTCCTTCACCAGATTTAGATGTATTTATTGCTCTTGCCAAGCTCATTACCGAACAATTAAAAAAAAAAACGCACTCTTCCAAATAAGTACTTGGGGCATTAATTCAGGATGCAAATGTATTTTAACATATCCTAAGGGTACTCATTGTATAATTTATCTTCTTTTCTAGGCTTTTGTTCTGCAATTAAACATAAAGAACCAACATTCTACATTTCCACATTTGAAAATCTAAATTGCCATGTTTAGGCCCGCACCCTTACTCACAGAACCCAGGACCCGAAGGTACCACCAAGAATTATACCTGCTTGTACTGAAGTCTGCGTCATTAGTTCCCTAAAGTTAAGAAAGATGTCAAACTTATGATAGTCAAACAGAGCAAGTATGGATAATGTAAAAATGTAAACTCTAATCAAGTTTTAAACAACAGCAAAATGATGGTACAAAATGTCCTGAAATTAAAAAAAAAATAGAAACGTGTTTTCTTGGGATGCAGATCAAAACGATAAGACAAAATTTGCGATATTTAGTGTCTCAAAACAACTTTTACCGGGATCATTATTAGATAATATAATATCATCCCAATGTGAGGAAGACATCAATTTCTCTGTATTTGTCTACATATCAAGTTTTAAACTCCAAATGAATCAGTGAATGAATGAATGAATGAATATGTATCTTATTTAGCCCCCTATTATTTATATCAACTCTGCTTGGTTACATGTAAGTCCCTTAACTAGGATCTTGGTCATCCCTTCTTAGAGATAAGGCAGAAAAATCAGGAGAAAAGAGTCACAATCACTCAAACTTACATCAATATATGAACAGCGCACCCAGTTCTCTGAATGTGTGTGTAGGGTGGACTGGGCCCATAGAGAACTTTGGGAAAGTACAGAAAGCAGAGATGACTTGAAAGTGTGCATATTTGCATGTGTAGAAGGCCTACCTAAAGCCTAATTTAAGTACCCCCACCATCCCTCAGGAGTAGAATAGTAGCTTAATTTCCTAAATTTTCTATTACTGTATAACCTTGTAGACCACTAGTACTAAAGTAATCGAAGGAAGTAGAATTTTGAGAACCATGCTCAAGCCCAGCTGTTCACTTAGTGGCAAGACCCCATCCCAAAATTTACAAAGAAAAACAATCTAGAAGGACTGAGAAGGTGGCTAGTGAAATAGCTCAGTACAGAGGTCTTGAGTTCAATCCCCAATACTGCAAAACTTTCAAAAAGTTTAAAAAAAAAAACAAGCAAACGAACAAAAAACCAAATAAAAGCCTAACATGTAATTCTGGAGCATTTGAGTTTCTAGACTTGAGGCTCCTATGTCGCCTGATAGAAGTCACAATGCCATGTGCCCCCATCATATAGATAGCCTCAGATAACTGTTCCCAAATAGGTGAGGGCAGCAGCTGTCAGCAGGGGCAAAGGTGCACTCGTGTCCTGGAAGTTCCCCACATGGAATTCTGGACCTGAACTTCATTCAATCCCCCGCTAGTTCCAGGTTAATCTCCACAGCACAGAAAGCACAAGAAGCCACGGACTGTCTGGACGCCTCTTGTGCCACCTGAGGTTGGAGACTGGAGGTGGGGCCAGAGATGGAATGAAGAAGCTGGGAAAAGGAGACTATGATGTCCCTGAGCTCCAAAACCATGGAGAGGAGCCCAGTGTGGTGAAGGGACATAATACCAGCAAGGACAAGGCACACAGGCAGCTTTAGGCCAAATGAAGCTGAATGTACCTCTTTAATCTCAGGCACTGCTTATTAAGAAACATTCTTTTTAGCTTTGCTTCACAGCAAGGGCTTCTCCCTGCATCTGTTCTCCCACCAGAGCCCAGAGCTGTCTGACTGGGAAAGCAGAGATCAAAGCCGGCTCTCAGAGGAAAGGAAATGAAGGCCTGCAGCAGGCAGGCAGGCTGGGGACTTGCAACTCCAGTGTGGGGCACATTCCAGCAGGCCAGGGGCCTGGAAGAAGCTTTTCCTCGCTGGGGGCTCCACACTGGAGCTGTGGTCTGGAATAGCAAGCAGGTCCTTGCAGTTAATGAAGAACTCTGCTTTGCAAATTACTTACTTTAGATGTAAAAGCGAATTACAGTAGATTCAAGGGAATCACCATGTGGAAATTTTCTCGGTTATTTATGTTTCTCTCAAACAAAGACAGAAATTATTCATTCATTTGTGGTTACTTAGTATGCTTAACCCTCATCCCGCCCCGTGCCTGAGCTCCATTTTTGACTCCACCCTTTTGGAAATGTTGTTCCTGGATCTTCGGCCCCTCCTCCGCATGGATCCTGGGGAAAGATTCTTCCTGTTCCATTGATTGTTTCTGTGCTTTGAAATCAAAAAGTGAGGCTGGGGATATAGCTTAGCAGCACAGTGCCTGCCTGGCAAGCATGAGGTCCTGAGTTTGATTCCTGGCACCAAAATTGAAAAGTGAAGTAGCTACTTGGACTTACCTTGCAAAGAACAAAGGATTACCCATGGTAAAATGTTTTTACCAAGAAAAGGAAAGAGATCCGAAAAGAAGGAAAGATGAATTGAAGAATGATGAACATTCGTGGTCTAGGATTTAGGGACAGATTTGTGGTATTTTAAGGGGTAAAACAGGGTACTTCTTACAGCTTCTGTGAGCGGGCAGGTATGGAAGGAATACTGCAAGTACCAGTGGGTTAAGAATGACACTCTCCTTGAAGTCCCTGAGAGCAACTTCATTATAGACTTAATTTGCTTTACATTTAATTTCTGCAACTCCCAAGTGTCAGGATCTGACCTTGCACAGAAGTTACTTTAAAGCAACAGGGGGCGGCCCTGGGTTTCTGTGGTTTCACCAGAATGGGAGAAAAAGGCAAATTTAACCCTGACTAGGATCTGGGAACTGTACATAAGCCACGGAACATTTTAATTCATGCTGCAGCCCAGAGCAGAAGCAGTATCCCGGCAATCACCCTCGGCCAGGGTGTCACGGCAGATGGAGGGTGGACACATACTCCTGAAGGGCACAAAGCCCTCCGATGGAGAGAGGAAGACAGGAAATCCGTTAGCGCCTCATCACTGGGTGTCTCTCCATCCCTGCCTGCTCCCACCTTCCCTTCAGAACCGGAAGAGAGAATCCTTCCCAGGAGCCCACGTCCCTCAACTGCCCAAGAATTATGAATCGACTCGGGGCTGTGTAGAGAAGGCTGTTGTTTACAGCAACATCCTGGATCGCTTGGTTTTGTTTCAATGGCATCTTTTTCATCCTCAATCGAGAAGTCTGTCATAACGAGCTCCTATAAATTACTGCCAGCATTCCCGTTTTACCGCCTCCAGCCTTTCAGTTGTGATATAGAGCCCATAAATCTTGCGGGGACCCATTTCACCAGGCTGGGTGCTCAGGCAGCCTCCTGCACACTCTTCTGCCATTTGCAACCCCTCCAACTCGTCCTACGGAGAGGAGCTTAGCCAGGAAGGGAGCTGGACTGCAGCAGGGTGCAATCAGACCCTGTGAGGGCTGAGAAGATGAATAGGACTGGGGACCTGGGTTAAGGGAGGGGAGGGAAAAGGAAGAAACAGGTCAGCAGCACTTAAATCTCAAAGCAGCTAAATATTTCAGAACTTGGAACTGGCTAGAGACAGTAGTAGTTGTGCATGTGTGTGTGTGTGTGTACTTTGTACCTATAGACACACAACCCTCAGCAGGTGTAAGGATTGCAGAGCATAAGACGTGTTCGTTATTGATTTCCCACCATGTTTGATTAGAACCAGAAAGGGAGAAAGGAGGGAGAGAGGAACAGTAAGCCCTGAGCACGCTTTGATCTTGACAATGAATTGGGATCTTAATAGTATAATGCTTTCTGTCCTATCTCAACTCAAGTTACATTCTTCATATTTTTCTTACTAAAAAAACTGCCTGTACCCCCTTTCCAGGCCTGAGAACTCATGGAATCCCACCTGACTCAAAACACAGTAAGTGCATTAATAAATAATAAATAATGAAAATGAATAAATAAATACAGTCATTTCCTGTGGAGGACACTTACTGTTCAGTGCTGCCCTCCGCTGCCTCCCTGGCCAGCCTTCTCTTGCTCTGGTCTGCAGACCTTCCACACCTCCTTCCACCTTTGCTCTAGACTTGCAGCTGTAACATGATCTTTTCTCCACCTTGACTTTCCTGTGGCCAAACCACAAAGGGGCTCCTCTGAGAAGGGAGAGAGAGACTGGGGATGCCAGCCAGTCTGCTCCCTGTGAATGGTTTTGGAGCATTTTCAAGTTTATATGAACTATCAGATAAGGTTGAAGTGGCAGGAAAAGAGACAGGAGACATATAGAGGGAGGATTAGAGAAATTTCTGGAAAATAATTCTTTTCCCTGGGCCGAAGTTATGTGAGTGCTGAGTGCTGTTTCCTTTGTTTCCCCTGAGCGCGGATCTAAATTTCTCCCTTGCTCGCTGCCACTCTGTTCCTCAAACTGCAACCCACAACCTTCTCCAGTCCATTAGCAAGTGTCATTTAGTCCTAGCTCCTGAGACTTTTCCCACCTTAGTCTTGTTTCTCGTGGAGATTCTCTTACTATTGGTCTTAGTCTATTTTTTATTGCTGTAACAAAGTACCCAACGCCGGGTACTTCATAAGGCTATATGTGTAGCTCATGATTCTGGAGGTTCAGGGCACAGGACCAGCTCAGGTCCACTGAGGCCCTCATGGTGGATGGTACCACAGTGGTGGGAACACATGCACAACAAGCCCGATGGAAAGACAGGAAGCCGAAGAGATTCGGGAAGGTGCCAGTTTCCCTTAGAACATTCCACTGTTCCTAGGCAACAAGAATGTACCCACAGGAGAAAAGCATCCCTCTCTGTTAAAGACTTTGTTGCTTCCCCCTGGGTTCTACCTTTAAAAATTTCCTCCACTCAATGCCGCCATCCTGGAACCAAGCCTCCAACATGCGACCCCCTGGGGACAAATCACATGGTAATTGAATTGCATTAGCTCCTCTTCCTCTTTTCATATATTAAATAGATCTTCATTAAAACTCAGCCTGCAATTATCTAATTTCCCTAACATATGAAACTCCACATGCATGACCACAGGGAATTTGCCCTCCCTTGCAACTTGATTGCCACCAATATTTACACCATTTATACATCCCCTTCTTCATCCCATCTGACCACCTTGGCTCCCATGCTGTATTTCTACCCCTTCCCTGGATACTGACACTTTCTTATCCTGGGATCCTTAAAACTCAGCAAATTTCTGTTAACAACACCATTTTCTTCAGCTCAAAACCTCAGGTATATCTGATTCTTTTTCACTTTCCCGTCCTTCACAGTGTTCCATAAAATGCTGAGAATCCTTTTCTAGACACCCTTTCCATATCTTGCTTAGTCAAGCCCCTTCCCCTTTAACCTGTACTGCCTCATATTTCAATTGGTGCAAAATAGTTCTTTAAAACATTTGAATTTTCTGCAGTCACCTCACCCTGCACCTCCAGATTAAGAAGCTCTTTTCTTTGTAGGAAAATTCCAAAATAATGGGCCCCACAGTGACCCTCTCTGCTCAAGATTGACAGTCTTGAGGCTCAGGCAGTGTTCTCAGCAGCCAAGCCTTTCTTGGAATCCTGCCCATTTTGCAATTTAAATTTACATTCTTTCCATCAAGTCTGTGAGCTACCCAATCAATATCCTTTCAGCAAATTCCTTTTTAATTTAAGGCATCCCTGTCCAATAACCATGTTACTACTTGCTTTACTTGAGGTCCTAATGCTTTAGGGGTCTTGCTGACCCTGGATGCACTGTGCCTCCCAGGACAGGCCAAGTCCTGTCATGTGCAAACCAGCCAACCCAAAGCCCATTTCCCCAGCCACCTCCTTTAGAGGGCACAGCTCACCTGTCCCACTTACCTGAGTTAAATATCAGATAGAAAGACCACCTCTAAGCCCCAGAGCCCATGGAAATTGTTCAAATGAGCCTATCTGAAACCCTCTTACCCTGCCTCTGTTTCTTCCCATGGGGTCCACAATAAAATCTGTTGTCTATGTTTCCACCTTGGTGTGTCTGCCTGTCACCAAGCGTGGTGCTCCCTTGCGTGGCCATCCTGAGTGCAATGTGTGTTTTGTGTCTTGTTTCTGGGAAACCATGAATAGGAGAAAATTTCTTCCTGACAGTCAGTCTCATGCCTGTGCACCTTGCTACACCTGGTTTAAACAACTCCAGGGTACTCTTAAAAGACCAGGTTTGGCACTGTTGTTTACAACCAAGAACCACAACTGGTATAATTTCTGTGTTATCAGGGCTTGTAGATAATAAGAAACAGGAAACCATTAAAATGTAACTTAATGTCTTTGTTGAAAAATATTAAAAGGACTTGCATAAATGCCCAAGATAAGGAAATAAAGAACAAATGATCCTAGGGCACTTGGACCAGTAAGGTTGGGACCCAAGGGATGTCTCTAAACATTTGACGGCCTCTATTCCCTGATCCCCTGCTAACCTGCCCCTCTGTCTTGTTTCGTTCTTCTCTTCTCTTCTTTCTTTCTTTCTTTCTTTCTTTCTTTCTTTCTTTCTTTCTTTCTTCCTTTCTTTGTTCATTTTTTTTTCTTTTTGGGTACCAGGGATCAAACTCAGGACCTTGTGCTTGCCAGGCAGGTGCTTTGCTATTGAGCTATATCCCTGGCCCTTTTGTTTCTTTCTGATCCCTGGTTTTCTTTGATTAATCATTACCTTTATTAATCATTACCACACACATAGCCCCACATGGCTGCATCCTTACCTAACTTAATCTTTCATTTCAAATACCCATAATGATGTAACTTACAAAAATGACAGCCCAGCCAGGTGTGGTGGTGCATGCTTGTGTTTCCAGAAGTCTGGAGGGTGAAGTAGGAGGATCACTGCAAGTTCTAGGGCAGCTGGCCTTACATAGTGAGTTCAAGGCCAGCCTTAACTGCATGGTGAGATCCAGTCTCAAAACAAAACAAAACAAAACAAAACAAAATAAAACAAAACAACTGAGCTCACTGGCCAAATCTTGATTTGCTTTAGTTCATCAACATATGTTCTTACTGGAATGTATTTGTTCTCATTCACTATTGCATTGTCTGTGTCTACTTGCATACTACAATGACAAGAGTTGTGTGTGACTGTGACAGAGTGACTGAGTCACAAAAGCAAATTACTGTTTGGCCCTTTATAGAAAAAAAGATTGTTACTCACTGATGTAATTGGGTCAGTCTCTCTGTTTCTCAACTTGAAATTTAGACAGTTTAGTCCTAGTCAGAGCTCTTCACCCAATCATACAAGACAAAGTAGACATGATAATGTGGTATCATTCACAGAAATGTTGCACTAAGTTTATGCTGGAGAAACAAATCTCTAAGAAAATAAAGTGGAAGAGAAAGGAGTGAATATTCTGCATTAAGGATAGACTCATTATGTTTTTAGTGACTATACTTTTCAAGAACATCTGACAGTTCCTTGTTTCTTACCAAAATAAAATTAAACATAAATACATAGATTTTTATGCTGTCTCCATTTTAAATGTATAATTTTATGTGAAGGTCTAAGCTCCTTTGCCTCCTTGCCATCATGAATCAGGGACTGACATCAGACATTTGTGGTTCAGCAACCAAAATGATGGGAGAGGAGAAAGATGGAGTAGGGGGCAGGCTCCCCTCAAAAGGCAGCCTGTGCCTAACGCTTGGTGTTCAAATGAGTAAGGCCGTGGGTGTTCACTAGGGGAGCAGATGGTTTCGGAGAAATTTATACAGGTGACTGAAGAGAAAACCCAAGACTATCTACCCTGTCTCCTACAATGACATACATTGCTGAACTTTCTGGGGCCCAAGCATCCGTGCAAAGCAAGATGCTACCTGTGTAAAGCTTGTATGCAGAGCAGGATCAATGGGATGGGCCAGCACAGGCTGGGCAGCTTGGAGTGCTTGGGCCCTTGAACAGCCCAGGGAGAAAGTAGAGTCCTAGAGAGAAACTAGGGTGAAAAAAAACTGTGGAAGAGAAGTAAGGGGAATTATAAAAAGACTGGTATTTGGTAGGCAAGCCTGTGCCCCATAATGACTCCAAATACTCACATGAGTGTTGTAATAGAAACAAAGCTAATTCCCAGTTCTGATAGCTCATTGAGTTGACACTTACCCCCAGTCAGGATCTTGGGTTGGCTGTGAAACAGAATATTGCTGAGCCTGCAGGTGACAGGAATCAATGGCTTCTACTGTGATGGCTGGTGGAAGTATTATATTATTTACTCATTTTCTACCACTCCACAGTATGAGCTTTCCAGTACACAGGATTTGTCTCTTTCCTATCTATGTAGGTAAACCAAGTGTCCCTTCAAATCTAAGTATCTATACTATTTTACTCACCTCTAGGGTTTACCCTTTCATGGTTATAGGACACAGCAAACATTGAGAGTCATATCATGTACAGGATACTATTCCAAGGGGACACAGAAATAAAAGGCAGAAAGTGTGGGTTAAGAAATGCTCCAAAGGGATTGGTGTCTTTATATAACATGGAGTCTTTTAATGTAGACCATCTTATCTGGAAACTATTAAATATGCAAATGATGCACTAGTTAATTTGCATTAGAGTTGCTTCATTTGTAAGTAATAGAAACGCAAATCAAATTGACTTAGGCAAAATAAAATATAAATATGAATGCTAATGAGAATGTAAATAAATTAGAATAGAAAATAAGTGAGTAATTTAACTGAACAGTTCACGGATTAAGCTCAAGAAAGAGCTGTTTTCAGGCCTGGCTGTTCTCGAGTAATATCAAGTTTTATTCTCTCCCTACCTCTCTCTTCTGATAATCACTTCCTTCTAGAAACTCACTCATCAAATCCATAATTCTACAGACCTCAATCCTTTCCTTAACTTTCTGCCTCTAGTCCCACCTCCTGTTGAGTCTTCTTGGCCCTATGTCATGTACTTTGCTACTTTTGTTTTTCTAGATTTTCATAAGGATGTTAAACCCAGCACTAAGACATATTAAGAGAGTGTAACAATACAATGTTGGCCCAAGTGGGGGGAGGGGGTTGTTAGTCAACTTTCCTTTGCTGAGATGAAATACCTGACATAAACGATTTAAAAGAGAAAAGATTAATTTTGGCTCATGGTTTCAGAGGTTTCAGTACATGGTTGGCTGCCTTCACGGCAGAACATCATGGTTGAAGGCCATGGTGAAGCACAGCTGCTCAACTCATAGTAGCCAAAAGCAAAGGGCAGGAGAAGAGAGCCAGAGATATCCCTTTTGAAGACATGACACTGGGACTGACTTCTTTCAACTTGACCACATATCCTAACAGCCCACTCAGCAAATGAACTCACCATTGTCCATCGATGAGGTTAGTGCTTTTATCTATCACCTCATTAGATCCTACCTCTGAACACTGCCGTCCTGGGGATCCAGCCCCCAATACACTAGTCTTTAGGAGAACACTTTGTATTTGAGTCATAACAGAAGCAGGCTGGTTGGGATGGAGTCTTGCTCAAGAAGTTGATGAGGGAAGCTCCTCTGACTCTTGGGGCTGGCCCAGACATGGTCGCTTTGCAACTGAAGGCTCAGCATCTCAGCAGCATTGCAAGTGCAAGTGGGCTCATCTTGCTGCCATGCAGATCTTTTAGACAAGACGTAGGAGTGGAACAGTCCAAACCGAGGTCTGCACACTGGGAAAGAAGAGAACTACTTGACTTATTACTGACTTTGGTGGTGGTGGTCAGAGTGAAAGGAGATGAAAATGAATTATTCATTGTTGTTGCACAATGTGTCAGGTTTAAAAATGCTTCTTACTCATTCACTGTCTAACATCCATATGCCTGGCATGCAGTGTGGGGTTCGTACTGCTAAAGGGCAGGCCCACATGTTCAGGCCCCTCGGCCCTACCTGTTCATCTTGACCTCAGTGTGTGGCATAGAACTGGATATGGAGCAAAGCACGGAATAACTAATAGAAATGTTTTTCTCCGGGCTAAATTCTGATCAGGTATTTCCAGCAGGGATATTAGCAACAGGCCTGCTTGTGAGTGCATTCTGGGTCCATTTTCATTCTAATTATATAACCCTAAGCAAAATGCTTAATAACCAATATCGCTATTTCCTCATCTGTAAAAGGAGAATAACAAATGCTATGTAAGGATTAAATAATGAAATAATATATAACCGCTGGTACTAGAATGCATTGTCCTTTAGTGTACTTCTCGCCTCGGTAAAATGCTTTTATTATTTAGTCTG
>RJWT010030706.1:0-14575 GCA_004365215.1 Cuniculus paca | reverse complement strand
AGAAGGCCTCAGTCCTCACTCCAATAGGAAGGGTCCCAGTTAATAATCTGAAGTGTGAAGTAAGGACCTCATGAGTCCTTGCTATACCTTCCAGGAGGCGGGTACCAGGGACTTCTACAAGGGACCATACAGTGCTTTTGAAATGCATCGCAGGAGAGCACCCAAAACAAGACTCTCCCAAGCCTTTGCTTTGACAGGAGACCAGCTTGTTCCAAAAGTTGGCTGCAGAAGTGGCTTGATTAGCCTACAGTTACACAGAGACCTTGGAAGCTCTTGCAGAGTAGCTCTTACCACAGTCATGATACGGGATGCTCCCGCCTCCCTGCCTTTTTCTCAGCCTCAGCAATGAGCGACAGAAACAGTTAAATTGCCAGCGGCTCCCGAACAGTGGTTTCCGCCCTCAGCGACTGCCAGCCCCTGCAGGCTCACCACACACAGCCTCAGAGGTCTGGCTCCAGAGCTCCTCTCTTCCCAGACGCCGCCGTGACAATGAGGAGAGAGGAAGACTGCGGCCACCACGGAGCTCCAGGGGCCAGCGATACTCAGCAGCCTGCACCTTCACCCCTGGCCTGCGCCTTTCCCCTCATCTCATGAAAATCTGGGCCTCTCTTTCTCATTTGTTTTCTCACACTGCCCCTGAAAAATAATTCCAAAGAGATACAATGGAGCTGCATTTCCTAGGGATGAACCTCTGGGCACTTTTGTACTCTTCACCATGGGTGAATTCAGTCAAAGAATAGTAACAAGGAGACCGAGTGTTGCTTGAAGAGTGATATTCACGACGCATGTCCTGTATGTTACTGAGTTTATTCCTTGTGCTGCTGGAGGAACTCAACTGTCTTACTCCTTTCATGTTGTCAGGAAGAAACAGGACCGTGTCACTCAGCTGGCACGTGATAGTAGTGGACTTGATCTCATTTATCTAGCCCCAAAGCATGAGTTCTCTACCACTATCTTCATCAGCTTCTCTACAGAAGGTATCTTGCATTTAACCTGCTCATCAGGCTCCTCTCAATGCCAGCGAAGGCCAGTATTGCACTTTTTGTTTTGTTGAACATCTTAAATGGCAGAGCAGATTCCTCATAACCTATTTTAAGCCCTGGTCTGCTGGTTTCTGACTCACCCTCATGGTACTGGGACCACAGGGAGGGAGAACGTGGAGGTAGACCAGGAGGCACTTTGGGATGTCAAGTCCATCAGCTGAAGGTTTCAATCAAAGCTATGCCTCTATTTAAGGAAACTGATTTTAAACCATAATTTTTGCATAGCTTAATTTTGTCTCCAGCTTCATTATATACACATACCATATACTCACACATATATTATACACACACACACACATATGTGTATACCTGCTGTGATTTGACTATGTTCCCCCATAGTTCACATTTTGGAAATTTAATACTTAATGTTATAACTTTTTTTTTGAGACAGGGTCTTGCTCTGTGGTTCAGGCTGGCTTTAAACTTGTGGCGATCCTCCTGCCTCAGTCTCCTGAATGCTGGGATTATAGGAATACATCACCACACCTGGCAGAAGCTAAGACTTTTAAGAGGTGATGAGGCTATGAATGTCCCTTCCATTGCAAATGGATTAATGCTTTTAATTCAGGAGAAGAGTCATTTAAAAAGAATGAGTTTGGTTTCTGTCTGTTTTTTTCTCTCTTACCATCTTTTTACCCTTACACCATATGATACCCTCTGTCATGCAAAGACACAGCAAGAATGCTAGATGCCAGCTCCTAAATCTTTGACTTTTAACCTCCCGAAATATAAATTTACGTCCATTATGAATTACCTAGTCTGGGATATTCTGTTATGGCAGTACAAAATGGGCTAAGATAGTAGCCTTACTGAGTATACGGATACATATACACCACTTTCTCTTACACGCACACACACATCCATCAGTTTATCTTTTTGTATCATGGTGAGCCTGAATTTTCTCACAGGAAAGCAGCTATTCAAGGTGAGGATAGCTCACATCTCCCTGGAGGACTTTTCAAACAGAAATCACCGGTCCCCACACTCAGATTCTGGTTCTGGAGGTCTACATGGGACCCAAGATTCTGTTTTTCTAACAAGTTCCTGGAGCTGCTTGCACTTCAGTGGCCTGGGGATTGTCTCTGAGAATAACAGGAACAGCAACATGCCAAGGCTGACTCTGTGAAGAAAGTAGCTTTTGCCATAATATTTTAAAGGAGATTGTCTTTTTCCTTGAATCGATGCTGCTTTACCTGTCTGTGGAGATGATTGATTGGGGATATGAACAAGAGAACCATCTGGAGAATTAGGCCCACTTCAAACTGACTCTTCCCCATCATGACAAGGGGTCCCAAGGCTCTAGCTAGTGAGCTCCCAGGGGTTTTCATTAACACATAAAAGCCAGAGTAAACCAGTGTTGTCCAATAGGTGGCTAGACACAGTCTTCTCTTCATCAATAATGGAAAATGATATTGACTTCTTTGTTGCTTAATATAATTTCAGAGAAGTACCCAAACAAACCCAGTCATTTTTCGTAGCTGTTCTAGGAATTAGATTTTCCTCCAAGTAGATCCAAGCTTCCAAGTAGATCATGCTGTCTTGCTAGAAATGGTCTTATTTTCTCAATTTCACCCATTCATGTGTCCTATGCCAGCTCTCCCAGGCTCCAGTGTCTCAGGCCTTGTGCTGGGTGCATTGCTTCTGGAAATTCTCTGTGCATCAGTGTAGAGGGAGTTTAGGATCAACACTAGTAATATTTTCATCCAAATTAATAGGTTCAGTTCTGTGGCAGAAAACTTCTGCTGTTTCTGCCAGATTTGGGCTGTCCCTGAATGACACAGTCACAAACGAGCAGGTTAGGCTCCTGCTCCAACTTGAAGTTCTTTATGTCTTGAGCTATTTCGCTAAAGTAAAACAATATAGGAAATATTGTGCTAGATCACATGTTCTGCACTACCAAATAATCAAATTCTCCAAATTTACTTTCTTTGCCTAGAATGGAGAAAGCTAGCTTAACTCCCAACATGAATATTTTGAGACAGAACCAAAGTCAGAAAATGTAAGGTTGCTTTCTTCTTTGATAAACTTTATTGGCAGAGTGTAATAACCTGGATTACGGTGTGGCCCGTGGCCCAAGAATCTTAAATGTGGCTTCTGCTTTGCCTGACCCAGCTTCCCTTCATGCAGTGTTGTCTGGCGCACAGTATTGTGGACTGTCCCTTGGTTTCCAGTGACCATAAATGCCTTCTCTTCTTTAATATCAGCCACTAAGGGATTTCTGGGCCACAGGTAACCCCAAGCAGAGCTAAACCAGAAGCCACCTCTAGTGATTTGATTTGGGAAAACATTATTTGGTTTCTTAAGATAGCTATTTTGTCTCTCTAGCTGATAGCAAAACAAATTTTAGTTCCCTGACTACATATAGCCTCTAACAGTTTGCTAATCAGGGGAGAAAACAAAAACTGAAATGTAACAAAAGGATGACAGAATATACTCACAAAGGGCCAGGTAGACAAACCACATGGAAAAAATCACTCATGCCTAGGATAGTAAGAAGAGAGCCAGCAGAATCTTCAGGCTGAAGACCTCAGACTGTTTCCTAGAATCTTGGAAAGGGAATGGAGGCCCAGGGATTATCAGAGAGGAATGAAGCCTAGCCCTTGTGCTCAGGGAGCCAGTGACCCAACAAATGGCTTCATGTTTATTCAGTTAATTGGCAGATAAAAATTTGGCACTTAATATGCACCTAGGAGCTTATTTATGCCATCACGTCCCAGAGTAGAAAGAGCCTCTACACTGGGGGTCCAAAGGTTCCGGGGTATCATCTGTGCTTGCCTTGTATCAACACCTGATCTCTGCTCGCATCACCACTTTGTGAGGCAGTCTCTTTTATTGCTCCATAGGAGTCATCGCATAGAAGTCCATTATCTGCCTTATGTCCTACTCTTAATGTCTATATGGAAAAATACTGTGGAATAACTCAATAACTCAGCCCACCCCAAAACCCTCTTTCTTTCCCCCTAAAATAACCACACACACACACACACACCCCTAAAAGGCTGGTGGGCTTCTTTTGGCAGTAGTAGACTATCTGTGATACAATAAATTATAAAGGTGGGAAAGATTAGGATGAAAATGGACAGCCCTTTATCTACCATGACACCTGGCACATAGGTCCTCAGCAAATATTTGTCAAAGAAATGCATAAATGGATGACTAGTGGATAAATGAATAGGGTATGAATTACTAACTAGATCAGTGATGATGAACCTTTTAGTGACCGAGTGATAAACTACAACTGAAAACCCACTTACTTGTCTCAAAGTGACGACACTGTAGTGAAGCCTTAATACTGAGGTTTTAGTTTGGGGAAAAAAAACAAAACAAAACAAAAAACCAACTCTATATTAACATCTTTTATCTTAAAAGAAAAACATAGTAATGTGTGCCATAGGTTTGCCGCCACTGAACTAGACTAAAGTTTTAGTGTCATGGCCTTTGTCTTGTTCGTCTTCATGTACTCAGTGTCAGAAATGGTATTTGGCCCATAATTATTCTGCTTCAATGGGAGAGACATCATAAGTACAATGGGTAGGTGAGAAAAGTATGACTCCATTTAATAGGGCTGAGAAGCTCTTTCCCACTGTTGACTCAGCATTCCAGGCAGTGTGCCTTCGTCCTGCGGTCTTTCCTAACACGCTAGGGTTAGCTAGGTGAGATGGCAGTGTACTTTCTTTCTTTCTTTTTTTTTTCTTTTTAAACCAAACACTGCTTTGCTTAGGAGTTCTACATTTGTTTGGTTTGCTTTCCAGTTGCTTAAGGGAACATGGATGTTAACTAAAAATGGTTACAGATGCTAACAGACAAGTTGGTTTGGGAACAGAGAAAAGAAAGGTCTGGAAAAAAAATGAACACATACTGATGTCTACACCCTAGTTCTACTGGGACCACTGGACATCCATCATAGACACGGCAGAAGAGCAGGCATCAACTTCTCCCAAGAGGTTTCTGCTGGGGGCCTGGCATACTCTTAGAACAGCAAGTTGGCCTCCCCAGGCATGGTCCTTAAGTTTTTGGAAAAGCACTGTCTAAAGAGGATGCCACATTTTTTTTTGAGTCCATAGCGGTTGGATCCTAGAAGGTAGCCTTAGGATGATGCAGAATCAAGAGTACTGAAATCTGCGTTTTTTTTTTTCCTTCTGCCATTGTGAAATCCTCAACCCCTGAGTCAGTTTAGCCACACTGCCCAGGAAACCAAATACAATTTGTCCCAATGAGAATTTGACTCAGCCTCTGCCTCTTTGGAAGACACTGAGAGTTCCATGTCAGTGATCAGAAGCAAAACCAGTGAGGTACAAGTGATGCCTACTACTCAGCAATGATCATTCGCACCAACATGTTTTTCTGAGATGCTACCCAGTTAGCTCTCCTGTGCTTTACTGAAATGGAGAACAGAACCCTTACAGCAGCTCTAAACATTGTAAAACTTTGTCACAAACTTTGGGAGAATTACATGTAGCCTAATGGATTAAGTGACCTCTTCTCTGAGGTAATTAGCTCTTGGTTCTTTATTAAACTGGGATCATTTGCCAATTGATATTGAAGCCAATGGATACTAAAAATATCTTCAGAGAAATGGATAAACAGACTAGGAAATTTCAACAGATGCTTACCAAGTGTCAGAAGCTGTCTTCCTTCTTTGCTTCTAAAGGATCTCCAAAGAGTTTCTGGATGGCCATGAAGAGCCAGTGGCAGGCTGGGTGGCCAGGCCATCTGCTGGCTCTGCTATTAAGTTCCAAGCCCTGCAGCAAAGGACGATGGGCCAAGTTGGGCAAGAAATAAAGGCTACCCAAGATGGTTCAAGGCAGCTATCCAGTGTTCAGGTCAGCCTGCCTAGTTGAAGCCAAGGTTAACTTAGCTGGAATAAAATCAAGAGCAGTTCGTTAGGCTCCTAAATAAGTGGCCATTCCACATCTGGACATTAGAAGGTCAGTTCTGTGCAGTAGGATAACAGATGTCCTTTGCCATGACGTCGACCTGGCTTGATTTGCCCTACTTGGACATTATTAGTCATTTTAGGTAGGTACCTTCCAATTATATGAATTTCTTTGGAGGCTGTGAGAGGGAATCCACTCAGAATTGAAAATCTTTTATGTCTGATCAATTAATGAATTAAAACAACATGCAAGAGTCTTGCAGTTTAGAGAAACCTAGAAGAGATTCTGGAGGAGACATGCATATGAGACCACATACACAGAAAACCTAACAATGCTTCTGCAAAATTTCTTTCAGGAATTACAATTTCACCAAAGATTCTCTTGATTCTGGTATTTCTTGGGATGGATGGAGCTGCAGTAATCCAGATTCTTATTTACAATCTAGAGATACAGCTTTTAAGAGTTGAGGGGTACGATTGTGAGATTTCATCTCTACTCCCATTTTGCCTTTTTGTATTAAGACGGAGGTATTTAATTCCTTATATATTAAGTCATTGTTATCCAAGCATAATAGCTCCCTCCTAGCCTAGAGACAGGAGGCAGACACTCGTGAAAGCTTGTCTTCATATCGTTAATTTTCACAGGAGGGGAGGAAATGAGATCAGACACCATTCAGAGAGTAATTTCAGTATCAGATATTCTTCTAAACATCTGCAAATCAATAGAAATTGAGGTGAGAGGGGTTATTAGGAAGCACTGTAAAGTGACTAATGAGACTTGTTACCATCTTTGTAAGCTGGACTATGAATAGAAAATTTAATATTTTGATTCGAATTATTGAGATGTTCCTTATGTGCAGCACTAGACAGATGCTACCCTTCACTGAATCCTTGCAATATTTAGTGTGTGCTTCCTCAAGTAGAAAGGGTGAGATGGGGAGACATTTCTGGGTTTGGCTACGAATCCAATATGCCAGCTAACATAATATTTCAAATTTTAAAAAGAGAAGTGAAAAATGGCTAAGTCAAGGCATGCATACATAAATTTGATCTAAAGGTATAGGTTATTACAGATACAGAGATATATGCATAGGCTTATCGAGGCCCAATATTTCCTTGGGTACGTACAGCTTTTAAGAACCTTTTCAACTCTATTGTTTTATAATTTTGGACATGGCATCTTTATTTCAAGGTTGGAGAAAATGAATTCACAGAAAAGCAAAGAGACTTCTTATGAGAATGGTTAAAATTCCTGTTGAAATTGCTGAGTAAATAGTGAAGCTGTTCTTCTAAAGGGTTCACAGTCCTACCTGAAATCCTTGTTGGAATAAGAGAATTGAAGAAAGTGGAGAGGATGGGCTTGAGAGAGAGGAGGGAGGAAAAATGAGAGCCGGGAGAGTGGGCACAGGAAGAGAAGAATTGAGAAAGAAAAGGAAAGGGGAAATAAAAAGGACAGAAAAGATGAGAAAATAAAAAATAAAACACCCAGCCCTACTAGGGAAAGTGGGATGATGGGGGGATTGGGAGCCAGCCCTGCAGCTAGCTAGCTGCATGAAGAGGCTGTTCCTCAGTCTTCTCATCTGTGAAATGGGACTAGCCACATCAGCTGTCTTCCTTCATGGAGTTCACAGATCAGAGGAGACCTGGGATATCAAAGAGCTTTGGGAAACATAATGTGCTCCTCAGCTTGGCAGCAGCACTGGGGCGAGACTAACTATTCCATATCAGGGATTCAGAGTTTTGGATACCTTGCAGAGTCACTTACTGCTGCTACCGAGTTACAACGGGGCCAATGTGGGCTTCGTTTATAAACACTGAAGATTCCAAAGCCATCGGGAAGGGAGGAGGGCGTGTTGCCCTGAAGCGAGGGCTCCAGGCGCCAGCAGAAATGGAGCTGTCTCCCTGCTCTCGGTTGCCAAGACATCAACACTTAGAGCAGCCACAGGGCAAGTTTGATTCCCAACCAGCAAAGCAGAGAAAGAACTCAATTGAGATGCCCAGCCCTGTCGGAAAGCTTCTTGCTGACATGAATGAGAACTTTACACTGCTAAGGAGCTGAGGACTGGCTCGTAAATTTTAAGTATCCCTTGGGCTTTCTTGGGAGCAAATCTGCTGTCCTTTTGGCCCTGGGAGCAGAATTAGAGGCCTCATAGCTCGGCCCAAGGGATGAGACAGAAGAGAAAAGAAAACTATTTCTGAACCCTGCAAAACAGCTTTTGCCCAGACTCAATCAAGCAAATTCTAGGGCTCTAACATGAGACTCTCTCCTGTCTTCACGGTTTAACTCTGATACAATAAATGCTGATTAATTTAGTCCCTTTACTTGCTTCTCTTTAGTGAAAAATATCCGCCTGCCTTTGCCAACAGAACAGTCTGTTTTCTTAAAACAAAGGGAACGAAGCACACAGCCTTTCAATGACTCAAGGTCCACTGTCACAGAAATGGATATGATGCAAAGTTACATTGAAATGGCATCAGGGAGTGTCGCGCTGAAAGCCTTGTGATTCTGTTAACCTTGCACTGTGCTGGGCCATGGAAAACTGGCCTACTGCAAGATCACCTGTGCAATCTGTGCCCGGTGTGACCCAGAGACTCTGCACCGCCAGCAGCCGGGTCAGTGTTCAACCTGCAGGACTAGAGATTTAATTATTTGCCTATATCCCATTTAATAGTATTTGTTTAGAGTTTGAGGATTGCTTAACCTTTGTGAGGTTTCTTTTTCAAAATACTGCAGAACAGTATTTTGCTATGAGAAAAGACTAAAGACAACTACTTGCAGAGTGATTTGAGGTGGGTCCCCGTCTATACCCAGTTGCAAAGCTGTTCCCTCACAATCATTTGTCACAGCTACATCCACATTTACTCCTTAAAGGTCTTCCTTTAGAAACCAGGGTCTACTAAGTATATTAGGTAAGCTGTTAGGTCACATGCCATCATTAAAATTAACTTCCTACTTTGTTTGGATGTTAAAGATGTATTAGGCACTGTCCTCGGTACTCTCTGGATATCATTTGATTCCACAACTGGAAGTCAACACACAAAGTAGGATTTGTTGCCTTCATTCCAAGCACAAGAAAACTGAAACCTAGAGAGGTTAAGCTCTTTGTCCAAAGCCACTAAAGCTGTAGAACCAGGACTTGAAGCCAGGCTTGTCTGATCCATGACCTGGCTCAAACCCCTGTGTGGTGCAGCTTTCCTGTTAGCAGGGGGAGCTAAGAGTGGAAAGTGATCTGATTCCAAATCACACGGATTTCACTGACTGGCTCTGTGGCTTTGAGCAAGTTATTTGCCTTCCTGTGTTTCCCTTCTCACTTGTAAGTTGGGGAGAGCGAGGCCTGGCACAGCTGCATCACAGAGTCATGAAGATCAAATGCAAAAATCTTCCTGGGACTGTAACAAGTCACATGACTGTAAGAGATTGTAGACACGTTCTTGATTGGAGAAGGTCATCCAATGTCACAATGTCAAGAGAATCATCTTAGAAAACGTTTGGTAAAAGAAGGTCACAAGGATTGTGACACTTGCCTATGTGACGAATTGCTTGGAAAGGATGGCTGGTTACAGTTTCCTAAAATCATCTTTGTCTCTGTCTCTCTATATCAATATCTGTCCCATCCTACATGATCTTCTTAAAAGACGGGTATAAGTTTGGGGGTGGGATTTTCTGCTTTCTAGTCTTGGCATAGCTTGCAATTTCCTTGATCAGTGGAATACAGTGGAAGCCATGCAATGTAACTTGAGTGTTGGGTGAGCTGAGGGCATAAAAAGGATACAGATTCTGCCTGGTTCAGGACATTCACTCTGGGAACCTGACTGCCATGTTGTGAGGAAGCCCCAGTTGTATGGTGCAGCCACATGTAGGTGTTCTGGTGCAGATACAGGAGTACCCCAGCTGATACCAAGTGTTACTCTGAAGACATTGGAGGGACTGGCCTTTCAGATCAGTCCACCTCTCAAGATTTGAGTCTTCCAAAGAGGTCATAGATACCAAGAAGTAGAAATAAGATATTCCCAAAATGTTTGCACTAAATTCCTGAATTACAGAAACAATGAGAGTTAGTACATAACTTTGATTGTTTTAAGTAGTTAAATTTGGAGTAGTTTGTTATGTAGCAGTAGATAGCATATGCAGGGAAACATTGGAACAGGGTAATAGACTCTGTTCCATAGCCTTATGGAACCGAGCATAAACCATAGCATAATGGTTTTCTCTCAGATTCATATTGTTGCAGGAGCTTTATCTTTTAGAAGTTCAAGATGATTCTGGAAGGTAAGAGATGTTGGAGGTTGCTCTGAAACTATAGATCTGCGGGATTGACCAGTTGTAGGCCACTGGAAAATAACTAAGTAAGCAGGTGGAGCAGAGTACGAGATAGAGCAACTTTCTATACTGGGATGCTGCAACTGTTGTGAAAGTGAGTGGGAGTGTTAATAAAATAGGCTATCCTGGGACAAAAGGTGCAGACAGGGATGACCTGAGTAAATTAGGATGTAGTGACACAGCAACTAGGTTAACACTGGGGAGATCAGTAAGAGATGATAGGATCTGGCAGGATGGTGGGCCACCCCAGGGGTCCATGGAGGGAGGTGGTCACTGTTTGAGACCTAGACAAGGAAGTCTGTGTTTGTTACAGTTATAAAATCATGGAAATGGTGTGCAGAGGCAGAATTCTAGTCCTGGATGGGGAGAGGAAGACCCAGGTTTAATGATGGACAAGCTAAAAAGTAAAACACATCAGCTGTAGAGCACTTAAACTCTCAGAATTCTCTTAATCAAAAGGTGAGTTTCAACTATATCCATTTTTTAAAAGAAATTCTTTAATAAGACTAGGAAGAAATGATGGAGAGACCAATAAAGAAGTCATTGTCATTGAGGCAGATGTATGAGTGTTCTTGTGTGTGTGAATGAGTGTGTGTGTGTGTGTGTGGAGAAGAAATAGGCAAATAATAAAGTGAGTGGAAGGACATTATGGTGGGAGACTTATGTAGGATTTTGGGGCACACTTGGCCTGGGGTGATGGTTAACTCCAGGTTCTAGAAAAGCATGAGGACAGAATGCTACCTCCAACCCAGCAGTTCCAGGGAATAAGGCCTTACCAGCCTGTCCAATCTCTGTCCCACACTCTTCAGAAACAGGAATTTGTTTGCATGGGAAAGACCACACACTGTTCCCAGCCACACCCCTGCTGTCACCCTAAATGACATTCATGTGACATGGTTCAATTAAAATTCTGTAAGAGGGAAACAGATTACAAGGACATTGTAGTTATAGATTCTTCCATGACATGGCTTTCTGAAGTATTCAAAGATTCCTTTCTATCAAAAATAGTGCAGTATTTATATAGCTACAGAATAAATAGAATCTTGACTTGTGCTTCATATTTTGCATACCACCTTCTAGGTGATTTGGGTATTTTCTGACTTCTTTCTGACATCTGTGGCAATAGTTCCTCCACTGGGGAGCTGAGGGAATTTGCTGGTGCCTCTTCCCTTTCCCCGCTGAGCTTGTGTTCAGTGGGCTGGTGAAACTCTCTTTACAGCTTCCTGGGGATTTCTTATTTGTACCCAGACCTCCTGCAGGTCTATAGATTGATGATCTCAAACTGCTATGCTTTTACCGGATTTGGACTTTCACATCTCAGTGGTTAAGTGGACAGCTCATATTATTACATAGAGCAGGGGCCTTCAAACTTGACTATAATTTACATTAAGAAACACTTTTCACATGATGACTCAGATAAATAAAAACTTATTTTTACATGACTCATATAAAAAAACTAATACAAAACTTTCACAAGCAAAGAAGCCTCACAAAGCACCTTACTTTGTACTCAGGTGGTTTCCATCGTGTTTTAGTCTGAGCTATGCTTTTGTGTGCTGGGATATTCTAGTAGACTAAGTGAGATTCAGTTACAGTTGAAAATCATTAGCTCTAATTGGGCACTTTTTAAATTTAAGAAGGTTGAGCACGTGAAGAAAAAGAAAGGGAAATGAAAGATATTATGAGTATTTTTAACTCATACTTTCAAAGAGAACTTTAAAAGGTGAGCTACAAATGAGAAATATTGTAATACTTTTTAGTTATCTAGGAATGGAATTTAGAACATTTAAGTCCGCTGTTGGAATTCTACAAGTTAATTTTTTTCATAAGTTTTGAGCATTTGAACATGTTATATGTGTGAAAGTAGGAGAGAGTCTATGAAGATCTAAGCAAAATTTCTGTCTGTCTGTCTCTGGTTGTTTCTCTCTCTACTTCTTTCTGCCTCACTTCCCTCTCTGCTTTTCCCTGCTTCTTTCTCTCTCAGATACAAATCCATGCATTTGCCTATGGATGCACATATATTCACAAGCACACACAGTATTTCCAAATTTCTCTGGAATTCTTATCAAATACCAGGGTACAGAGTATTTCATTTTCCAATCAAAAGAATCTAACTGTCTACTGCTAGGAGCAATGGTTTGTTTCTTCTGAAACTCATGTTGAAACTTGATTGCTGTAATGTTCATGCCGGATGGGAGAGCCTCTAAGAAATGATTAAGTCATGAAGAGAGGTTAATGCTTTTTTTCAGGAGAGTGGGTTTGTTTTCTGGAGAGAAGGTTCGTGCAAAGCAAGGCTGCCCTTTGTGTTTTGTCTCTTCCATACATGCTCTCTTGCCCTTCTCCTTTTCAGCCATGTTATGATGCAGCTTGAAGCCCTTGTCAGATGCAGTCTCTAGAACTGTGCTAAACAAACTTTTTCCACTGCAAACTTTACAGTCTCAGGTACTCTGTTATGGCCACAGAAAATGGATGAAGACATGGGGTCAAGTAACACATAAACCATAAAATAGTCATATTAAAGAGTCATCAGTCTTTTGCAAGCTATAAATAGTATCAAACTGTTTTCTATTTTGAAAGATATTGGGTTGTGATAGTAATGAATAAGATAAAGTCATCTAAGAAGAGATGCATTTCCTTGAAGGAAAAAAAAATCTTTGTAAAGGAAAAGGTAAAAAGAAGCTGATATTTAACTGAGGTGTTAGGTGACCTACTAACCCTTCAAATATATTAGCACATTTCATACTTGTGATACCAGTGAGAGCTCAGTGTTCATATGGTATGCATTATAGTGCATCAAATAGACAGCACCTCTCACCTACTGTGCTGTAGGCAGTAGGACTGATGGTGAGTGAAGGTTTCAGTGATCTACTCTCTGCAAATAGATTTTAAACTCAAGAGTTTTTCAGGAACAGCTCCTTGGGTTATGTATGAGACTAGTAGGCCTCAGCCTGGGTTGGGGTTTCATTGGCAGAAGGATTTTGGGGGGTAGGGAGGAGATTGTGGAGAACACAGGCAGCAGCCCTGAGTCATTTGAAAGTGCTTAAGGAGGCCAGTGATGCTAGAGCAAGGCCACTGCATTGGCCGTGAGCCTTTGTCCAGAATAGCCCCTTGTCACTAAGCTGAAAAAGATTTTCTCCTGGGTATATCTGTTCTTGCAGCTAAACAAGGACACTGCTGTCAGGACCTGTCATAAACTCATGCTTCTCCTTGTGGTTTCTGGAAGGTCTGTAGGAATAGGTGCATGTGTGCTTATGTGTGTGTGTGTGTGTGTGTGTGTGTGTGTGTGTGTGTGTGTGTTAAGAAACTGGGTGGAGTGGAGAAGGGAATTTTGTTCTCAGAGAATTTCTTTATTGAGATTTTGTATCATAATATATTGAGGGCCAGGGATGTAGCTCAGTGGCACAGTGCCTGCCTGGCAAGCATGAAGTTGTGAGTTCAATCCCCGGTACAAACAAAACAAAACAAAACAAACAAACAAACAAATTGAAACCAGTTTTCAGTTTTTTAGTCTCATGCATGTATTTTCTTATTTTTGTGTGCTTATTAATAGAACTCCATTCCATAAAATGCAATTTCTAGTGTCACGTACTTAAACTCTTCCTTTAAAAAATTTTAATCTTAGACAACTGTTTTAGTTACTTTTCTTGTTGTTGAGACAAAATACCCAACACCCAAGATTAAAAGAGAAAAGGTTTATTTTGGCTCACAGTTTGTTGAGGTTTCAGTCCTTAGTTGGCTGGCTCCAAGGCAGGCTGGCATGGCAGAGGGGCATCACAGAGGGGAAGCAGTTCATGGCAGGAAGAAGGCAGAAAAGGCAGAAGGCAACCAGCGACAAGCTGCAACAGCAGCCCTATTTCTGTCCCTTATCGTCTATCCCAGTTACCTCCTCTAAAGGCAGGTACCGCTCACAGCCAGGGTGGCATATCCTTACACCTACCATCACACCATGAATCAATTCCAGCATCAGTTCCTTAGCCTCAGCATCATACTCTACATAGAGCCATCTATGACTGCCTGAGGCTTAGGGGGAATATCTAGATACAAACCATAACAACTACCTCACTAAAATTACCAGAGTTTCTAATACATATAGTGAATATGCCAACACTTTGTCAAGATTCCAGATTCTACGCATTTATGTATAAATCACTCTTAGTACCAGGTCTTTTCTTTCTTTTTTGTTTAATTGTTGTTTAGAGTGTTATTCCTTTTGTCAGTCATGAAATCCATTCATTTTATTGGATCAAATCCCTTCTAACATCCAGATAAAAACTACATGCATGCACTCAGTGCCGTGTTATTGTTTTGGATCAGTTCAACTCTGCTTACTTCAAA
>RJWT010030705.1:0-14532 GCA_004365215.1 Cuniculus paca | reverse complement strand
TATTGTAATTTCAAAACTTGGGAAGAGATCTTTCCTTTAGATATGTCAGTGCCTCCACCTGAGCCTTGCCCTAACTTGCAGCCTTAACCCAAGGTCAGGAAGTTTCCTGTTTACTTGTTTAAAGGTAATCTTGTTTTTAGTCCCTCAGGGGATTTCGATTTGGTCTTCCACCTATCTCACCCATGCTTGTTAAGTAGTGTGGTGGGGTGGGATTTTCTCCATCCTCTCCCCCTCCCTTTTGAACCTATAGCCAGTACCTCTCTGATGAGCATGATAAGGTATCTGCATAAATGCATTCATGCTATATTTTTAGTCAGAGAAATGATTATTGCCTGGTCTGAGTTATTTCAACTCAATAAAGTATCCACCAGAAGGAAAGGAAGGATCTTAAACCTTCTACTCTAGTGCCATGTAAGGAAAACTGATCACGAGTGTCAAGAGTCAGGAGAAAGAAATGGGGACTGGGAAGGAAAAAAGACAAAAAGACTTGTCAAAGGGGAGGAGAACTCTGAGTAAAACAGAGAGAAGATAGACCAAGAGGCAACTCCAAGAAACAAAGAAAGTTGTTCATTCATTTCACAGATGTTTTGGCAAATTGCTTATAAGAAATCCCCTGTCATTAAGAAATTTATGTCAGCAAAGATGTGGACCACAAACTCCTATAAAATGGGTAAATTAGCTGATTTGAAAGAGTTGTAAGTACAAAGTGATCAGACAAAAAAAAAAAAGAGAGAAAAAGGATGCTGTTTTATGCCTGGAGTGGGAGTAGGAGGAGAAATATTGGACAAGGAGGTTTGGGAAAGCCTCTAAAAAAGTGTGAGTTAAGGTGAGACCTGAATGACAAAAAAAGCAAATCTGGGAATGAACAAAATGTTCCAGGCTAAGTGAAAGGAACAGAAAGTTCAACATGAAGGTGATGAGAAAGACTGGTCTAGGCAGGAAGAAGAACAAGTTTAATGTCTTGGTGGTCCTGTACTTGGTGTGGTCAAGTGATGGGAAGCAGACATGGGGTGGGCTGGTTACGTGTCATTATTTAGGTGCACAGATGGGCCTGATTGTCCATGGTGAGAATCTTTTCTTGGATAAGGGATTCTACTAGTCTGTTGTTGAGGCTGGGGGCCTGGAGTGGTGAGATCCCCAGGGAAAAGAAGGCATGCAGAGCAGTCATCAGTTCAAAAGGCAGGCAGCAGCAAGAAAGAGAAGCTGTGTCTTTATTGTTTATTTCTTACATATATCATTATCACCTATTTACATTCTTCTATGCTGGCCTAACCAGTGCACATGTGGTTTTCTAAAGCTAAGTCATGGTTACACAAGTGTATCCCGCTCTGCACCTGCACTAAATGGCAAGTTCATGTCTTCACATGTCCTCAGACAAGCCACACCCCAATCTTTGAAGCCACAGTGTCCCCCATATCCATTCTGTTAGATCTCAAGTGTACATACAGGATAGGATAATGATGAGGAATCACAGGCACAGAATAAAAAGATGACTGTTCTCAAGAAACAGAGCAAGTGAGTGGTGGAGTCCAGGCTCAAACCAAAATCCACAGAAATGTCCTTTGCATACAACTTTTGGGCTGCCTGTTCTTTATTCTGTAACATGTGAGAGAAACCTGGGCATCATTCTTAGATAGCATCAGTCATTATCTGGTAGTCCTGCATTTTCTTCCAATTGCTGTACCTCCTTTCTTTTTCTCTACCTGTCTCCCTCCAAGTGGTTTAGTTTTCTGACCCATCTGAGCAGGCCTTCTGGAAGCTGTATCTTCCTAGCCAGGAAGAAGTGCAACCAATTCATTATCCAACAGAAATCAAGTTTGGCATTCAGCTATACCATTCCCTACCAAGTATCCTGAGCAGGGTAACCCTGGGGCCCAGCTCTTATCCACCCACTTTGACTTTTCCAAACTTCTCACTTACTCTGAGGACAAGACATTGTGACGTATCTAAGGGACACAGGAGGTACCTCAGTTTTGTGGGGAGTGCGGTAAACACATAAATTCCAGTATTACCACCAGAGATTCCACTTCAATGTATGAGATGGAGTCCAGCACTCTACCTTTGAAGAGACAGTTCAATGAATTTTTCTCTAAATCAAATCGTAACTGAGTCCAGTGACAGAAATAGTCTGACATCACCTTTTAATTCAAACATGTGTGTTAATATGAAATTCAAAAGCATTATTTAGTACTTCCTGAATATAATTAGCTTTTATTACTGAGTAAATGTTAGGTTTTAAAACTACTGAGAAGTAAATTTAAGAAATCATATTATGGAAAGGTTAAAATGATTTGCTATAATTAATTTACCAACTTTATAGTAAATTGTAAAAACAGTTTTGTCTTGGTTACTTTTCTCTTATTGCTGGGACATAACACTCAACAACCAAAACGAAGGAAGGAAAGTTCTATTTAGCTCACTGTGAAGGTTTCAGTCCATAATCACCTGGCTCCAAGGCAGGGTGACTTGGCACAGGGGCAACAGTTGAAGGCAGCAGCCAGTAAAAGCAGCCAGAGCAAAAATGGGGGAGAGCAAACCTCTTCTCCTCCCTTACATTGTAAGAAGGCTACCCCCTTCCCAGGGCAGGTGTAGCACTCACACCAGCTCTGTGCCCTCTGCTTGCACAGGCTGAGGATATTTACAAAGTAAGGATCCTGGCTCCATGCTGAGTTTCTTAGTTAAATTTCCAAACTTCTCAAGTTGACACAATGTATCACCCATAACAAGTTTTAAAAATCAAATTGTTTCTTTATGAAAAAAGCTGATTCCAAGCCTCTATCTCAGTCATTCTCAGGGACCCCCTTTCCAACAGGTATGGAATCAAGCACTCTACAGTGTCTGAAAAGGAGAGATACCACTCTGCTGTGGTTGTCCCCAGTTTCCTAGCTCACAGGTAACCTAGGGGATGGACAGCTCTGCCATCTGGTAGCCAGGATTGGGTCCTGGAAACCTGGTGCCTGGTGTCCGGACTCCCTTGTGACAAGGAAACTGTTCCTCTCACCTCACCCCTTGCCCTCTTCTGGATGCCTCTACAGAGTTGTGGGGGTTGTGTTAGGGAGAGAACTCTGAGCATTCCATCTCCTTAGCCAGGCTACTGCTCAGAAACCTGAATTTATAATAAGTCCTCCAAGAAACTTTGATTTAGGTGGTTCTTGCATGAATGCCCTCATGGAACATTCATTTCTGCCTCTCATAGGCGAACTATACATGAGTTGACAAAGAAAAATATGTAATTTAGTGTCAGGTTATGATGAGGAAGAGAGACTCAGGGCAGAGGAAAGAGGAACAGAGCTGCTTCCTTTTACAAGGGTGATCCAGCTCTCTGAGAACATGGCAAGAGGAGTGACACTTATAGGCAAGAGGCTCTTGAGCAGACATATGCAGGCACAAGGCTGGAGTACACGTGCCGATTCTGGAAACAGTGGGGAAGCTCGCATGGCATGAACTGGAGACTGCCTGAGTTACATGTGTAGGCAATCGGTGAAGGGGGCCACAGGCCAGCAGAAGGACTTCTTGAGTTTTGCTGGACACTGATGGAGAAATGTCTTTGGATGTTGGCAATGAGGCCCATGAAGCACTCTGTTGGAGTCCAGGCCAGAGCCTCTGGGGTTCCTTTTTCTAACTCTGTGTTCCTATCCTGGCTTCTGGATGCCTGCAGAGAGCTGCTTAATGGCACTGAAACCGCTTCACTCTGGGGAGAGCTTGACAAGTTTGAACATTCTGTTGAGTTTAAGACTTGCCTTACACTTGTAGGGTTATGGCAAAGGTTGCAAAAGTTGCTTCCTCCCTTCCCCTATCCTGCCACCTCTGCTCTCAACTGCGGTCTTGGTACTTGCACCAAAGCTTTGGTTCAGGTTCTGCTTCTGGGAGGATTCACTCCATGACAGTCCCCAGGTAGCTCATACCCTGTGAGCCACCTCTTGGTCAAACACTGGCCCCCAGAGACTGTTGGGTGGCAGTCCTTAGCGGTGCTTCTGGGCTTTGTGCTTCTCCCCTGCCCTTTTCCCCTCAGACTCTGCTCTTCTTGATGTCTGTGAGTTTTAATATCAGCCCACTGCTGGCAGTTCAAGGTACAAGGGAGGGGGTGTGGCTGCTGGACACGTGTTCCCATCCGAGAGTTTCCGTCTTGGCCCTGACACACACAGGCTCTGTGGCCCTGAGCAAGGCCCTGTGCTCTTTGAGTTTCAGCTTCCTCATAGGGGAGTTCATGACCATGAAACTCGCCTTGCCAGGTGCTCTTGCCAGTTAAAGGTCAAAACACCCATGAAATGTTTGGCAACTCCCGGTTGCTCAAGAAATGCCGTAACCTTCCTCCCCTTCCTATCCTCAGATATTAAAACTCTCATCCATTTCTCACAGGAACAGGAGGAAAGCTTTTTAACAATAATTACGATAACAGTATTTATTCCATATTTACTAATGTGCCAGCAACAGTACTCAGTGCTGGGTGCATGTGATCTCTCGGAGAACCTTTAACTGCTCTGTTATGCTGCCTGAGCCTGACTCTCAAACTCTCACCTACACAATGTGTCCGAGTGTGTGACTTCAGGGACGCAAGCACAGGTGCAGCTGTCATTCCGATGTGAACAGAACAGGGAGGGGGCTTGGCTGGCTTTGCCATCAGCCCTGCCCTGAAACCTAAAGCAGGTTTTTTGTTGTTCTATCTCTGTTTGCATCAGATGCTTTCCCAATTAGCTCACGATGTCAGAAATGCTTCTTGATTGATGAAATTAGTAGTCTCTTAAGTAGCAAGGGATCTGTTAGAAATGAGTTTCCAATGGTGAGATAAAGAGCCTCAAGATATTTGAACTTGATAAAACACTTGAAATACTTTATGTCTTTGCATGAATTGGGAATCCAGATCCAGAGAGTCCTGACCTGAATGGCCTGAATCCTTAGAAATAATTCAGGTGGCCAATTACCTAATCTGTTTGGTGTCACATGAGCAGTCACTGTGTATCTGGCTCCAGGAATTCTTCCATGCAAAAAGGGATTTGGGGCACTCAAAGGACAGAGGTGGGACTTTGCGGGGCTGACAGAATAGGCATTATGATCACTTTTGGAATGCTTGCAAATAAATGTCAGTACCCATGGAAGAATTTTGAAATAATCATTTTTAATCTACAGGCTAGCTTATAAAGGGTTGTCCAACTGACAGAGGCCTCAACCTTCACGGGTTACCTGTATCCACCTAAAGGAACTGAAGAAATTTATATGGTTACACTGACTGACTCATAGTATTATCAGGTAGCCTGCTTCTAAAAGTGGCTTGACAGTTAAATGTTACTGGGTTCTGGGTTGCTCACCTCTTCTTCTAGAGTTAAATTCTAGGTTCTTCTGGTCTCCAACCAAAAATTGAACAAAATGAACAAAAGACAGTGACAGTGTATTCAAGAAAGTAAAAGTGAAGGATGGGGTAGAAACTGGCTCTGCAGTGCGAGCTCGGGCCAAGTAAAAGAGGAAGAAACAAGATAGAAGTACTCCCCGGAGAAGGCACGGTGGGACTATCATGAGGAAAACCGTGGCAAAGCTTCTTGTGGCGCCTCTCTTTATGCTGATCACATCTCCAGGAAACCCTCAAGAACTTTTATATGCCTGTCCCGAGAGGAAGTGCTGGGATCCCATAACTCAGGCCGAGGTCAGGTCTAGGCAGTCCTATTGAAAATCTGCTCAAGTTCTCATGAGAAGTCCATGCAGAACCATTTTGCAAAATCCAAGATCTTGTAATTAATAGGCTACTTCCTCAGCCAGGTTTGCCACTCCCTACTCTCCTAGCTCAGTACCAGCTCATGATAAATCCTATGAAGGGGACACCACTGTCCAAGGGGTTAGGTAACATGTTCCTGGCCACCAGGGAGGAGCGAAGCCAGGGGGCAAGTCACAATTTTTCTTTTTCTGAGATACTGTTTATGGAACCCACGCCCTCACACATGCTGGGCAAGCACTCTGCCACTGAGTATCCTCAAAGCCCCTAAGCCACATTCTTGATTCAGAGTCCAGTCTCTTGGTTCTTATGCTTTCCTGACACGAGAACATCCTTCTGTGATCGATATCCTTCTGTGATCGATTTCCTTCTGCATTCCTCCCCAGGGATAGATAACACCTGCATGATTGACATCTGGTGCTGGATGAGTCTTTGTCATGGGGCTCTCCTGTGGGTTGCAGGAAGCTTGGTGGCAGTCTTGGCCTCCACCCACTAGATGTGGTAGCCACTCTAGCTTCAGGTATGACAATCAGAAGTTGTCTTCAACCATTTTCAGATGTCCATCAGGGGATAAAATGACTTCTGGTTGAGAAGCACTGGCATAGATTTTACCTCCTTAGCAAAATGTTACCTCTCCTTAAATACACAAAAACAACCAATAGTTATGTTTAGCTGAGTGTTTACTATGTGTTAGGCACTGTTCTTAGAGGTTTACCATGCATCAGCTGATGTGGATGAGGTATACTTGCTCTAAGTAAAATCAGGAGCTGGCTCCACACCATCCTACAAGGTACAAAAGACCTTTACTGGACTCAGGGTACATGTATGAGATATGTCTGCCAATGGATTTATGCCCAATGGGCCTTTCATAGTCCTGAGGTAGCTTTTGGTACACATCCCTGACGTCTCACTGCTAGACATAGGAAAGACCTAGGGGACCTCATAGACTGACTATGCAAACTGACAGCCTCCGGGCCTTTGTTTCCACCTAACCCTCCGCTGCCACTTTTATGTCAGGACCAACCAACGAAAGCCGTAAGCTTTCCAAGCTAATAACATAGGATGCCGCACTTCAGCCACCTGTAGCTTTTATGCTGACTGTATGCAATCAGAGCATTCCTGAAGCCTTCCTTTTTTCCACTATAGATCTTTCCCACTGCCCTTCCTGCCTTTGAACATCTGCCAAATACAGTTCATGCTGATTCTGACTCCCTTGCTACAGCAGGTGCTGAATGCAGAGTGTCTCTGTGTGTGCTCATCTGAATAGTCTGCTTATTTTCCTGGTCTCCTTTCCATCACCTGTCTACCAGGTAGTGTGTGTCCAGTGAAGCAGGCCCCACATGAAATTATGCCACATCCCTAAGCACTGCATGGTGAATCAAGGTCAAGACTAGTCAGTCTTACACACTCCTTCTGTTACCTTTTGGAGCCCCAGTCTCAGTTCCCTAAGAGCTTCCACAGTACCTTGCAACAAAACTGCAACTGGAATGCATAAGATATTTCCCTAGATGATAGAGGCAAGACAGCTAAACTAGCCTCACAGAATCCTTTCCTAAATGTTTGAACTCAGAATCCAATTGGCGTCCTGGGAAACGTGTCCCACTCATGAGAGAAGGCTGCTGGGCTTTCTGATTTCTCATACTCCTGTTCATACAAGCTTACATGTGCCTATACACTTGTCATTATTTTTGCATATATTCTCTGATTTTACCAGTGAAAGTTGTTTTTCACCCCTCTGCTGCTAACTTTCCAGCCTTCTATAGTTGATCCTGATAGACGAAAGGAGGCTGCTGTTGCTTTGGGCCCATGAGTGACTAAGTGGAGTCTTTCACCTGCTAGCAGTCCCAGGGGGTGAATTCCTGATTAGGACCCTGTGTCTGGGAGCCCTCTGGCCAGCTAGTAAAACCCTCAGATGCCTTCCCAGATTATTTATAAGTGAATAAACAGTGCATAGGAGAAAATGATTTATATTGAGAGATAGTTTTCAAAAATTTGAAAAACAAATGCATAATGATATAATAATACATGTGCTTCTTTACTAATGCATTAAATATGAAGGCCTGGAGGCAAGTCGAAGAGCTATCATATTTGAGGTAGTGAAAAACATAAGTGTTTTGAAATGTCTGAAACAGTCAGAATGTGATATTCCAATATCCATAATTTCTGTTGGTTACGAAATCACAGAAGATTCTGTGGTTGTCTACATTCATCTCTGAAGGAAGTGCTAAATTATATTTGGAGGTTAGCAATAGTAAAGATATCTTTTTTCCCCTTTCTCAGTGAACTGCCTCCAGTTCTCTCTGTGGGTCTCAGCACAAGGAGTCCTTTCCCAGAGGAAATGTTCAGTATGCACAAAACATACTGTCCATGCTGAGACATGGGATGCCAGACCAATATTTGGTGTCGAGGAATTTGTCATTTAATTGGCATCATCTTCCCTGTAGATGACAGACTCTGGGCAGCACAAATTGAGTACGGCTGGATGAGTTAGAACAGTGCCTGAGGGGGTTTCAATATTATTTATGCAATAAGAGGATGAGATGAGAAAGCAAGGCAATGTGTCTGCAGGGCCTCATTTGAACAGGGGGTTGCTGGATGAGGTACCCAGTGCTGCCCAAGTCAAGGCCTACTGGAGTGGAGCAGTGGATACTGGCTCATGATTCCCTGGGCCAGTGGGGGACTTGGGCTCACTACTGGCCCCTGTGCTCCACTAGGCCTGGCACTCTCTTCTTGTTCTTCTGCTCAGAGGGCCGCTCTGTTCTAGAACCTTCCTGTAGAATTGGCATCTAGCTCTTTTCTCCCAGTCCCTAATGTTCTTTGTTTTCTCCCCTATTGGGTCTCGAAAATTCTTTTTGTCCAAAAGCAATTCTTCCTTTCCTTTTCACACCTTGCTTCTGCCAGGCATTTTTCTCTCTTCTTTCCATCTGTTATCTAGTAGCTTTTTTTCTAAAAAAGTGGCTTGCCAACTAAATGTTACCAGGTTCAGGTTGCTCGTCTCTCCTTCTGGAGTTAAGATTCCAGGATTTTCTTGTCTTCAACAAAGAATTGAATGAAAGAAGCAAAAAGCAGTGGCAAAGTTTATTCAAGAAAGTAAAAGTGAAGCGTGGGGGAGAAACTGGCTGTGCAGAGCAAAAAAGGGCGAGAGGAAAGATAAAAGTACACGCTGTGTCTGGGAAGCACAGCACGGGCTCTCATGCAAAGGTATGATGGCAGACTTCATGGCAATGATGCATCCTTTTATGCTGTCTAAATCTCCATGAGAAAACCTGTGAGAACTTTTACATAGTGGTCCCGAAAGGCAGTGCTTGGATCTCACGCTTCTGGCTGGTGTCCTGCCTACGCTATTCTATCAAAAGCCTGCTTGAGCTCTAGTCAGAAGTCCCCAGTGCAGGGCTTCGGGAACTTTTCTGTGTATGTGTCCCGGATCTTGTAATTAACAGGCCACACCCACTTCCCCAGCCTGCCTTTGCTATGCCCTAATCTATGTCATATTTATCTGGACTTTCGTCTACCACTTCATTAAAGAGCTTGATGACTGATAAAACCCAGAGCCTGCCTTGTCAAGACTCCCCTCCCCGCCAAGGACAGTATTGATAACATTGCTTTCTTTCTTTTTCTTTTTTCTTTTCAAATCCATTTTATTTCAAAGAGAAAAAAAAATTTAAAAAAAGAGAAAACAAAATTTTAAAACACATCAATTGGGGGCAATAATAGTACATACATGTACATTATCATCCCCAAATCATCACCCAGAGCACATCTGCATTCAATTGTCTGAACAATACCAGCACAAATCTTTCTCTTCAATGAATCAGATAAATCAGTACTATAACTATCTTAACTATGTTTTATACACATATATACATATACATATGCATATACATAAACATACATTATTTCTTTCAGTTTCTCACACTACTGAGACAATACAATATTTACACATCCATGTCTGATTTATTTCACTTATGAGTATGGTCTCTAGTTGTATTCATTTACCTATAAAAGTCTCAAGTTTATCCTTATTTATGGCTGAGTAGTACTCCATTGTATACAAGTACCACATCTTTTTTATCCGTTTCTGAGTTGATGGTCATTTAGGTTGTTTCCAAGATCTAGCTATTACAAATTGTGCTGCTATAAACATGGGTGCACATATATCACTGTGGTATGATGTTCTTGATTCTTTTGGAAAGATACCCAGAAGAGGAACACCTGGGTTGAATGACACCTCTAGTCCTAGTTCTTTGAGGAATCTTCCCCCATTGATTTCCAGAGAGGTTGCACCAGTCTACACTCCCACTAAAAATGGAAAAGGTTTCCTTTCCCCCCACAGTCCCTCCAGCATTTGTTATTGGTTGATTTCTTGATAATAGCCATTCTTTCTGAGATGAGAGGACATCTCAATGTTGTTTTAATTTGAGTCTTTCGATTGAATGGTGATGTCAAACAATTTTTCACATATGTATTTGCTGTTTGTATTTCTTCATCTGAGAATTGTGTATTCATCTCAGATGCCATTTTTGGATTGGTTCTTTAAATCTGGGTGGATTGATTTCTTTGAGATTTTTATATGTTCTCAATAGTAATCCTTTATCTGAGGCTCTGCTGGCAAACATTTTCTTGCACTCTGTTGGTGGCCTCTCTTCCTGTACAAATTTTTTCAATAGGATGACATCCCAGTTGTTGATTCTTTGTGATAGTTCCTGTGCAATCAGGGTTTTGTTTATAAAATCTTTGCCTACACCAATGTCTTCAAGAGTTTTACCTGTTCTATATTCCATCAGATTTAATGCTTCTGTTTTAATATTATGATCTTTGATGCATTCTGATTTTACCTTAGTGCATAGTGAAAGATATGGGTCCAGTTTTAATCTTCAGCATGTGTAGAGCCAGTTTTTGCAGCACCATTTATTAAAGAGGCTTTCTTTCTTCCAGTGAATGTGTTTGGTACCTTTTGCAAAGACAAGGTGGTTTAGTGTGTCTTCGTTTTTCTGCATCTTATAATCTGTTCCATTGATCTACAGGTCTGTTTTTTTCCCATTACCATGCTGTTTTTATCACAGTAACTTTAGAGTATAATTTCAAGTCAGGGCTTGTGCTGCCCCCTGTCTTGTCTTTGTTGCCCGAGATTGCCTTTGCTGTTCTAGTTCTCTTCTAGTTCCAGATGGCTTTTAGGATTGTTTTTTCCAATTCTGTGAGATGTGCTATTGGAATTTTGATTGGGATTGTATTTGAATCTGTATAACAGTTTTGGAAGTATGGTCATTTTCACTATATTGGTTCTTCCTACTCAAGAGCATGGGATATCCCTCCATTTTCTAATACCCTCTTCAATCTCCTTTTTCAGAGTACTGTAGTTTTCAACGTAGAGGTCTTTCACTTCTGTTGTTAGATTGATTCCTATGTGTTTCATCTTTTTGGATGCTATTATAAAAGGTATTGTTTCCCTGAATTCTCTCTCAGTGAGTTTGTTATTTGTGTACAGGAAGGCTATTGATTTTTAAATGTTTACTTTGTATCCAGGTACATTACTGAATTTGCTTATTAAATTTAAAAGTCTTTTGGTGGAGTTTTTGTGGTCTTCTAAGTACAGTATTATGTCATCTGCAAATAATGATAGTTTAACTTTTTCCTTTCCTATCTTTATTACTTTTATTTCCTTCTCTTGTCTCATTGCTCCAGGATTATGTTGAATAAAAGTGGAGACAGTGGACATTCTTGTCTTGTTCCAGATTTTAGAGTGCCAGCTTTCAGTTTTTGTCCATTTAGTATGATGCTGGCTGTTGTTTTGTCATAGATGGCTTTTATCAGATTGAGGTAAAGCCCATCTATTCTAATTTTTATAGGGTTTTTATCATGAATGCATGCTGTACTTTATCAAAAGCATTTTCTGCATCTATTGAGATGATCATATGATTTTTGTCCTTGACTCTGTTAATACGGTGTATTACCTTTATGGATTTATATATATATTGAACTATCCCTGCATCCCTGGGATGAATCCCACTTGATCATGGTGTATAATCTTCTTGATGATTTGCATTCTGTTTGCCAATATCTTATTAAGGAGTTTTGCATCTATGTTCATGAGGGAGATTGGCCTTTAATTGTCTTTCTTAGTTGGGTCCTTCTCTGGTTTTGCTATCAGGGTAATGCTTACTTCCAGGAATGAATCTGGGAGTATTGCTTCCCTTTCAATTTCATTAAAGAGTTTGAGAAGTAGTGGTATTATGTCTTCTCTAAATTTCTTGTAGAACTCAGCAGTGAATCCATCAGGTCCTGGACTTTTCTTTGTTGATAGATTTTTAAATTACATCTTCAATTTCATTGATGATGTTGCTTTATTTAGGATGTCTATATCTTCTAGATTCCTCTTTGGTAATTCATATGTATCTAGGAATCTGTCCATTTCTTCTGTATTTTTCATCTTATCAGAATACAAGTTTTCAAAGTAGGTATAGATGATTTTCTGGATTTCTGCAGGGCCTGTTGTGGTTTCACCCTTTTCATTCCTAATTGTGTGAATTTGAGTTGTTTCTTTCCTTTTTTTTGCTAAGGTTGGATAAGAGTTTGTCAATTGTATTTAATCATCCAAAGAACCAACTCTGATTCATTCTTTGTATTTTTTTTTTTAGTCTCCACTGCGTTAATTTCTGCTCTGATCTTTATAACTTCCTCCCTTGTATGAGCTTTTGGCTTAGCCTGCTCTTTTTTTTTTTTCTATAAGTTTGAGGTTCACCATTAAGTTGTTTGTATGCACCTGGTCTGTTTTCCTGATATGGGTATTTACTGCTAAAAATTTCCCTTTTAAACTGCTTTCATTGTGTCCCATAAGTTCTGGTCTGTTGTATCATCATTATCATTCAACTGTAAAAACTATCTAATTTCTTCTTTAATTTCATCTGTGCCTCATTGGTTGTTCAGTAGGGTGCTATTTAATTTCCATGTGTTTATAAAGTTCTTGTGGGTCTTTTGCCATGGATTTTCAATTTCATTGCACTGTGATCTGATAGTATGCATGGAATAATTTTAATTCCTTTGCATTTACTTAAGCATGTTCTATGAGCTAGTATATGGTCTATTTTGGATAATGCCCTGTGTGCAGCTGAGAAGAATATGTATTCTGATGTTGTGGTGTGGAACACTCTATAGACATCTACTAAGTCCATTTGTTCAAAAATTTGATTTAGTTCTAATATTTCATTATAGATTTTTGTCTAGTTGATGTGTCTTCTTGTAACAGTAGGGTATTGAGGTCTCCCAATACAATTGTATTAGGGCTTATTTGATTTTTCATGTCCATTGGCAATTGTTTTATATAATTGGGTGCACTGGTATTTGTTTCATGTATATTTATGATTGTTATCTCTTTCTCTTGGATTGTTCCCTTTACAAGGACATAGTGACCTTCTTTGTGTCTCTTAATCAGTCTTGCTGTGAAATCCACTTTGTCTGCAAATAGAATAACTACCCCTTCTTTTTCCAGATTCCTGTTGCATGAAGTATTACTTTCCATCCTTTGATTTTCAGTCTATGAATTTCTTTTTGAATTAAATGTGTTTCTTGTATGCAGAATATTGTTGAATCCTGCTTCTTGATCCATTCTGCCAGTCTGTATCTTTTGATTGATGAAGTGAGACCATTAACATTGATGGTTATAACTGATATGTATTGACTTATTCTTATCATGTTATTTTCCTGTTGTTGCCCCCTTTTTTTCCCCTCCCTCTAATTGTTTGCCTTCCATGGTAGATTCCTTCTTATGGGGGTTCATGGAGCTGTAGTCCTTATTATCTGTTTGTAAAATGTCCTTCAGAACATTTTGGAGTGCGGGTTTGGTGGTCATAAATTTACTCAGATGTTCCTTGTTATGGAAGTATCTTATTTCTCCATCAATTTTGAAAGATAATTTTGTGGGGTACATCAATCTGGGTTGGAAGTTGTTTTCCTTTAGAACTTGGAGTACTTCACTCCAAACTCTCCTTGATTTGAGAGCTTGTGCTGAGAAGTCAGCTGTGATTCTGATAGGCTTTCCTTTATAGGTGATTTGTTTCTTTTCTCTAACAGCTTTTAAGATTCTATTTTTGTGTTGAATTTCTGGAATTTTGACTATGATATGCCTGGCTGTATGCAAATTTTTTTGATCATGTCTAATTGGAGATCTTTATGCCTTGTTTATCTGCATGTCAAATTTTTTTTCTCTACAAGGAAAGTTTTCTGCCATGATGTTTGTGAACATTTTATTTAATATCATTTGTGGTATCTCCTTTTTCTTCATTGACTCCAATCAATCTTAAGTTATTCTTCTTTGTCTCAACTAGTTGCTGATGGATTGATTTCTCATGGTCCCTTGCTATTTTTGAGAAATCTTTTCCTGGTCACTAAATGCAAGGCTGTCTTCAATATCTGTGATCCTGTCCTCACATTGGCCTAATCTGCTTTGAATACTTTCAGTGGAGTTTTTATTGTCCTGGATATCTGCTTGAATATGTCTTATGGTTTCCATTTCTTTCCTATGCTGAGCTTCCATAACTTTCTTAACCTTGTCATTTTTTTGTCTTTATTTGCTCTAGCATCACTAAGCATAGTGTGTATTTTGGTAAACTCTGTAGTTATCTGAGAAATTATTTCTGATTTCATTTTTTCCAGAGCTCCATTCAATTGCTTTGTTGTTACCACTTCAGAGAAACGTGGTGGTGAGCTTTCAGATTGTCCTACATCTTTGTCCCCTGGATTTGCCTTTGATGAATTGGATGTCTGGGGTTGCATTTTGCTTAAGTGTCTTCTCATTTTCTTTCTTTCTTTTCTTTCTTTCTTTTTTTTTTTTT
>RJWT010030704.1:0-14562 GCA_004365215.1 Cuniculus paca | reverse complement strand
ACAGCCTGGGAGCAAGAGTTTGCAGCTGGGAGCTAGGGTGAGCACCAGATTCCGCGTGGGAAATCCCCTGCAATGGAGGAAGCATTCCGAGGACTACCTTGGTGTCTCTCTGCGTTCCTTAGATAGAGACCTGATGCTGGGGACTAGAAGGCAAGCAGGAAAGAAAGATGTTACTCTTCCAAGTCATCCTTACAAAGTGAAGTGAGGTTTCTGAGAAATGTTTGTCCTTGCTTCTGCTCTGCTTTGAAGGAAACTACTGCAATGTTTTCCAAACTTTAGTGTAGTTTCCAAACCCTGGGATCACTAAAACCCCTAACTGTCTTTCTTCTGAACACAGAACCCTGCCTCGCAGTCAAATGTAGCTGGAGACTGAGCCTCACCCAGCCAGAGAAACATGAGTAAAAGCATGTACATCTCTTCTTACTCCTGGCTCATAAAAACCTTCTATGTTCCATCCCCCTACACCCTGTCTGCTTACCAGATATGTTCAGAATAATCCTGGAATCTGTGTTGAAGAAAGTAGAGACTGTCATTCTTAGTCCCTAAGAGAATACATGGAAAACTATCACAGTCCAAATGACACTATCAGCATTTTCACGAGTAAGACATAGGTTCCGTTGTGTTAAGCTAGAGATTTGGGATAGGGATATTTCTGTTATAGCAACTAAAGTTATCTACTCCACTATAAATCTTTCCCCCATTTTTATCTATACAGTATATGACCTGTAATGTCATTCAGTATTTTTCTTAAAACTGATTCACTTTTTCATGAATTTTGATTTAAAAAGCAAACTATATCATCATCACAGTTGAAAACAGTGTTACTATAAATAAGAGGTAAGTAAAAGTAGACTGGGTGAAAACAAAATAATGCATTCATTTTTAACTCTATGCTATTGTCCCAAGAATGTTCTTCACATGCCCTCTCATATTTCTATGCTGAAAGTGCAAGAATAGGCACAATTATAAAGGTGTTAAAGGCGTATTAGCACCAAACTGAGCTTTAATCCTTGACAGAATCAGAAGAGTTGAAAAAAGGTTTGAAAAACTTTCCCCAAGGTTAATGGAGTATAATTTATGTTGTGTCTTAGCCATCTAAGGTCATTTGTATCATCAGTGATATACATCCTGCACTTCGGAAACAAAGACTTAACCTAGTGGAACCCAGATATGAATAAAGCCTTGAAAATGAGTTGAAATGCACAATACAAGGCACTTGTTTGCTGCAGGAAGTAAACCAATTTTGGTTTACTAGACTAGAAGGCAAGCAGGAAAGAAAGATGTTACTCTTCCAAGTCATCCTTACAAAGTGAAGTGAGGTTTCTGAGAAATGTTTGTCCTTGCTTCTGCTCTGCAGAAGTGTATCTTGTAGGGGTGGGTAAATTAAGACTTCAGTGGGCACAAGAAGACTTGGCAACTTACAGTTCACCGCTGAAAGTTTGGTTCTGTGTGTGTGTGTGTGTGTGTGTGCGTGCATGTGTGACATTTGTAGTTTTTATTCCTAGTATGATATAATAAGTTCGAACATATTATATCTTACCACAGATAACAACTATAGACTTGGGCAGGACAAAATGCAGAAATACCCCAGCTAACTGAAGGTGTCCTGAAATTTAGAAAAAAATGTAGGGCAGGTTTTGTAGAGCAGTGGGTGGCTAGAAGAAGGAAATAAAGTGGAGTGAGTTGTCTGTTTTTGCAGCTTTGAGGTTGCAATTGTGATATGCTGCAGCATAGCCAAAGTTTTAATATTACTTTCTTTCCTGAGTAACGAGACAACAGTCTGGGATGTCTATAACCATCTGAAAACTAAGAGGAGAATAACAGAGAGAGTTGGATGGGGGAGCCTCAGGTTGTGGGTATAAACTGTACTCACGTTTTTGGCTGACTCCTCAACTATGTATAGGAACACAGTTAATGATGAATGAAGTAGGCTGAGATTTAATCAGTTGTTTACCATAGAATAAATAGAGTTTGAAGGTTAACAAAGTTAATTGCTTGTTAAAGTAAACATCAACCCTGTTCAAAGGAATATAACAGAACCCAAATTCTCCACAACAGTATTTATAGTTTGCAGATACAATCCAAAATTACCTTGCCTACAGAGATCTTAGAAAATGTGACCCATTCTCAAGAAAAATAGGTGGACACCAATACTGTGAAGATACAAATGTTGACATTATTAAATTCTAAGGCAACTAATATAATTGAGATAAAAATATTGTTGGGCAAATGAATGAGCATGCAGGAAATTTCAAAAGTAAAATAGAAAATATTAAAAAGAACAAGAGGAATTTTAGAACTAAAAAAATTGGAAATAAAAGTCTTTAACATGGTCTTAATAACCAAATACAATAAAAAGAATTTAGTAAACCTAGGATAAATCAATAGAAATTATCCCTGAGCATGAGAGTGAGAGTGAGTAGTCCTACTTTAAAAAAAAAAAAGTGAACACACTTTTTAAAAAAGTGAACAGTCCTAAGACTGTAAGACAAAATTAAGGTCTAGTATTTGTTTAATGTTTTAGAAGGAAAAGAGAGAGGAAATGGAAGAGAAAAACATTGATGAGGTAATGACCAAAATTTTTCCAAACTTCGTGTAAAATGTAAATTTATAGATTCAGAAATCTTAATGCAACCCAAATAAGATAAATACAAAGAAAACCACACCAAACCACCTTAGAATTAAATTGGTATAAACTAAAGATAAAATCTTGAAAAAGTCAGAGAAAAATGACAATCCATACAGGTAACTAACTGAAATGATCATGGACTACCCTTTGGAATCTGTGTGACCAAAAGAAAGTTGATCAATACCTTTAAAGTTCAGGAGGAAGAACCTAGAAAGGCAGAAGTCTAAATACATTAAAACATTCTTTAGAATAAAGACAAAGACAGTTTTAGATAAGGAAACATAAGAAACTTCACAACTAGCAGATCTATACTCTAAGCAATACTAAAGGAAGTTCTTTAAATTGTAAGGAAATAATATGAGAGGAAGCTTGTATTTTGTAGGAAGTAATGTAGAGCATTAGGACTTAATAGATATCTTTGTAAATAAAAGAGATCATGCTTTCAATTTGCTGAAAATACGTGTCACATTTTATGGAAAAAATTGTACCACTGTCATGTAGGGTTTATTGTGTAGGTAGATGTAAAGCATATGACTTCCATAGCGTAAATCATGGTACTGGTTGGAGGTGGGCATGTTAACTATAACATGGAATCGCAAGGTTCACAAAATTTTCATGAAGTGGGATAATATCACTTCAGTTGATGGCAAAAAGTTTAGTAGGGAAAAAAGGGAAAAAATGTTCAAAGAAGCATACTAAAAAGACAATGGGTAAATCAGAACTGAATTCTAAAAATAAAAAAAATTAGAGTGTTTGTTGTATGCATATAATGACAGTAAGAGATCAGATCAATTTTAGTTCTATGGATTTGTCACAGAATTGATCACATTTGATTTACCATTCCTTCCTGCTTATTTCTTCGGTTGTTTTCATTGAATTAGATCATTTTACAGAGCCCACTGTAATTTGTCCCAATGTTTTCTGTTCTCCATAAGAGTGTGAACTCAGGCTTTATAGAGCTGTTCCTTCAACAGTTGTGGAGATGCGGATTTGGAAGTTTCAAATGGAAAAAAGTATTTAACAGGTGTCTTCTGCAGAGATTGTCCTTTTAAAGTTAAGGCTCTGAAATTACAAGGCAGTGATTAATATGAGAGGCTTAAAGGTAGCCCATAATATTATTAGTAGTGGGTAAATGGGATCTAATGTCCAGCATATTTTTATTTTTGACGCATAACCAAACCCATTTTTGATATATAATAACCACTACTACCTGCTGTAACAGGCCCTCTGTCATGTCATACATCACTTAATATCAAAATAATGCAATGAAAAAAATTGTTTCCCTAATTTCCAGATGTTCAAATATCTTGTCTTAGATCAAGTAACTTCTCTTAGACTGTAGTTAATGATGGTAGTAAGATTTAAATCTAGGTTGGCTTGGGTTTGAGTCCCTTCCCACATATCACATTTCTTCTTTTTAGAAGTTTATCAGATTTAAATGTTAACACTTGCTTTGTCACCATCATTCATCCGTACATATTTCTGAGCACTACAGAATAACAAGTTGCACAAAGATATACCATCCAGTGTCGATGTAAGGGTGGTACGTGTCTTTGCAAGAGCGGAAGTTCTTTTTCCCATCCTCCTCTATTTCTATCTTTAAAACATCAGCCCACAAAAACCTGACAGCATTTGCCAACATGATTTGTTATTTTCCACTCTATAGAAGAATAAACTGGAGTCTAAACGAATGGCATGGGGTAGGGGCCTAGGAGTGAAGTAACGTGTCTGGATTCAAATCTAAACTAAGACCTTTCTTTACTCTTTAAATTGGAATCAGTGTTCTAGAAACTTAGTGGTAATGACATGTTTTTCATAGTGTTCCAGAATTGAACTGGCTCCTGGCAAAGTCAGGCTGGTGAGAGGATAGGAATAGAATCTGTATCAGCCAGTCACATTTTCTCCTGTTTCATGTCTGGAATGTCATGGCAAGTTACCAGATCGATAGTGACATTTACAGGAGGCTGAACACTTCTTGCTGGAAAGATGGAGAGTTTTAAAGACCTTACTAAGACCAAACTCTACATTTACTTAGAATCAGAGCTTTTTAAAACTGCAAAAGAATTTTACAGTATAGCATTCCGATATTCTCTTTGTACAGGTGCTTTCAAAGGCCAAAAGAGACTTAGTGCCTACTCTAGAGGCAAGGGCATGGAGCTTAGTCAATTCACAGCCCTGTGTTCTAACTCTCAGATTGGGACATTCCTACAATAGTTTCCTACTCAAAACCGCTACTTACTGTTCTTCCTGAGGGAATGTGCTGTATGTGAGGGTTCTTTTATGTCTCTTGATCTATTATTCCTAAAATTTGCTTAGGATGAAAATGTGTATGTTATAACTTCAATTGTTAGCCTGTGTGAAACATGTTATCATATAGAGGCTATTAATGAACTTGAAGAGGGCAAGGAATGTAAAAGAGGAAGTTCCCTGACTTGGGTAATATAAAATAGTTTTTTCAGTACAGTAAATGCAGACTTCAAATAAAGTACTAAACATTTCAGACCTTATTTGAACTGGTGTTGTATTAGATATTATTGGAACCACAATTTTTATCTTTTAAAGCCACTTTATTGTGAAATGTAATAAAATCCCCAGTAAGGTTCCAAAATACAAACTAAAACATTATTTGGTTGAAATTTTTAGACAGAGCAAAGGCAAGTTTCCAGTTGAAGCCAATAGTCTAAGTTAAAACCAGTAGGTTCAGGAATCCAGTTGGATTTTGGGTTTGTAGAAGTAGATAACCTTCTTAGATGTTATTCTAGACTTTGCATAAAAACCAAAAAAAAAAAGGTGCACAAAGAAATAGATACAGACATTAGCTATATCTATGATATGTTGAATTTGAAGTTAAGATCTAGTGACTTTTAAAGGACCAATGATAAAAATAGGATTTGACATCATATACTAAGAAACTGTCTCAACAATGAAAATAAGAATTTCTTTTCTAGATTTTGAGTTAGACTAGGGAAGGCAGCATATAATATCTAGGATCACCTTGACTTGCTTTAAGGACCATAGAAGAAGTCCCTACTTTCTTCCTCACTCTATTCCTAAAAACAATATCCTGAAGTAGTTTATTGTGAAGTAGAAATGTGTTTCTTTGCGACATTGTGAACCAGGCTCGGCATCATGTAAATCATCTTACCAACAGTAAACCATAGAAACAGATATGGATACAGAGAATTAAAATTCTAGTATCATAAAGATTCTATAGCAGTTGATTTTTAGAGGTCTCATGACAGGAAAACTGTACAAAGAGCTCTCTAAACTAGAATATTGTGTCATCAATAATGTTGTGTAAATGGAAGGACCCAGCATGACCCCGGTTAGTATTTGGTACCAACTGATGTTAACTGAGTTAGAACAAATATTAAACATGTGTTTCACATATTTGCTCTCAAAGGTGATATTCTGCCTCTAAAATTTTGTTTCAATTTACAGTGTATGCTCTTCCATTTTAGACTATAAGAGAATACCTTAGATTGGAGAGGTTTCGGAAGACCTACATTTCTGAATAAGTCTTCTTCTTTTGTACCCTTTGGTCCCATTGAACTTCCATGAAATGAGTCAAGGATTTTGTAAGTCGTTTTATTTTCAGGTCATGTTATAAGTGCTATAGTAGCAACTTCTTAGGTATCTGTTATTGTCATGGGTGAAGGAGGATGAAGAGAGGAAGAAGGAGAAGAAGACAGACTTTCAGGAGAACAGCTAGCCTGGCTTCTCTCCTCTTCTCTTTTGCCAGACCATTTAACGCAGATATGCTACTTCAGTGTTTTGCCATCAGATACACAGTGCTCTCACCCTGCCAAAGGATAACAAGGAAATATTGAATTAAGTATTTCTTTCTCCTTTACAACCATAGGGAATACAACACATGTCCCAGGAATGCTGAGATAGGCTAAGGCTTATCCTACTGCTGAATCCTCAGGACGGAGCAGGCCCATCCAGCAAGTGACAGAATTTCATACCAACCAGTGTGCCCCAAATTGACTTCTGTTTAAAACAACAGTCCACCTAGAATAATGTTTCTCAACCCACATGCTCCAAAATCACCAATGTCACGGGCCCATAGTCAGACACTAAGAGCCCTGTGGTGGGGTGGCAGTTATGAGACAAAAAACAAAAAACAAAACAAAAAAAAAGAACACAAAAACTAGGCCATGCTAGGGTTGAAAACTACTAGACCTGAGCCTTCTTATCAGCCAAATGATGGGAGAAAGAATGGAGAAAAAAGGGTTAATTTTGTCAATATTTAATGAAGAGATTGAAAGGAAAAATGGGTTCTTCTTAGCAACAATCATAATATGTATTTGTGTTTGCCATCTCATGGGCACTGTGTATACACAGACCCATTGAATTAAGCCCCAGTCCTATTTACAAGTGAAGAAACGTAGTCCTCAGTGTCAAATAGCTGAGTCATTGCTATAGAGCTATAGACATTTGGAGCTACTCTATTCCTAAAATGTTCATCACTTTATACTCCATAACATCATCTCTCCATTTACTTTCTCATGCACTTTTTCTTTGAGTAAATGCAATTAAAGTCAGGCAGGTTAGTATATATTACAGCTGCTAACAAATTTGGCAACCTGAGGGGTTTTTTAGAGAAATTTTAGTGGCTGATAATGTTTGTCCGCATCTTTAATAGAAATAAGACATTATCAACAGTTTATAAAGAAAATATTTTCATCAAAAATTTACCTGCTTAAATTTTATGATTGAGGATAGGTGATTCCTGTCCATGGGAGACAACCCATATCCTTTAAATAATTTAGGGCATACTTCATTCTACTATTCCATATTTGCCTATGTCTTTTATTGAAAAAACACTGACCTAGTATCTTTAAAGGCAGAGCTATGATTGACTTAGTTCTCAAAGAAGAAAAGTCTTTAAAATAATTTTCTCTGCTCTCCACCTCTCTTACTATGAGCATGTGGCAAAATCTTGGCAAATGTTCAGAATAGATTTTCTGCTGCTTCTCTTTTAGTCTAAGTTCCCCAATGTTTTCCCCTCTGGTAATCTACAGGAAAACCGACTTTACTAATTTGGGTGCCTATTCCCAGAATTACTTAATGTTGTACTGGTCCATTTTTGCTAGGGATTGGGAAAGATTTTTATAGTTTAGTTGTCATTAAAAAATAAAAAATTTCTTTAAATAATGTGTAACTTTGAAGGAAACTACAATGGCAGGGAGATTTATTTGGAGTGGCATTTTGCAATAGGTTGCTCTTTTTAAAATGCTGCATGTACGAGGAGAATTTTTTCCTATGCAGGCACCTGTCTGTTGCCTGACATAAAGACATTTTCAAAGTTAACTTGTATGATTATGCTGCTCTAGAATGCTGAGTGGTTCTCACTCTTGACTGCACTTTTCAATCCTGGGAATTCTTGTTAAGACACAAATGGCTGTTCCCCTTTCCCCGTCTCAGATTTGTAGGTGTGCATCAGGGCTGCATTCGTGAACAAGTGTCCAGGTGAAGCTGATGTTTCTCTTTGAATCATGGACAAAATGACGAGTGCAACCCATCAAGTTTTTGTTTTAGAAATGAGGTACCCATTCAACCATTGTGCATAAAGTTATGCTGCAACTCCATCTTACCAAATGATGCCCAACTGAAGAAACATTTGGAGGTTATGAGAAACTTGAAAGATGGCAGAAAAGTGGTACCTGGTAGAAGTTCTGGGGGAGTACTTCTCTAAAAATACCAGTAGCTGGGCCATTGCTAGTTTATGATGGCTTCCAGAGCCTCAGTGGGAGTTGGGAATTTCTGTTCTCCATTCAGTCTCCTCACAGCCCAGGGACCACACACATTCTTCCAGCCTGTGTGGAATTCCTCTTCCTCTTTTCTTCCAGGGAACAGGAGCTGGGGATTTTCCTGGATGGCGAGCTTTCAATAGCTGTCAAGAAGCCTGACCGGTACAGAGCTCTTATCTCAGGAGTTAGCACACTGAACTGCTCTGCACTTTGATGAGGTCATGAAGATGATGATGGTTATTATTTTGAGACTTTAGCACCAAAGTTTGAAATTCTACTAAGGGAATGTTTTGTGATGTCTACTTTTTTTTAGTTACAGAATTGGCTTCCTCATATGTTCTCTCAGGTTGCCAAATCTCCTGTATAATCCTCATCTACCATCAAAAAAAAATAGAAAAAAAGGATTGTTCTATTTTTGTAGAAAAAGAGGAAGGAATCCAGAAAATACTTCAGAGGGACCGTATATTTTCTTAGCTCCTTTTTCTGATAAGACTGACATTCCAGGACAGTTTGGTCAGTTGCTAATATTATATGAGTTGTTTTTTAATTAATACAAAATTTAGTTTCTGTGCCCCCTACCTCTTAAGAAGCTATGAAGAATATCAAGTTTGCATAATATAAGTAAAACAGTTATTTGAGAAAAGTCACATTTTCTTATCCTCAGGAGTTTTCCTAGGAAAGTGCCATGGAACGGGGCTTCCTTGTCCTTGGAGACTACTGTTACTGCACAGGTGGCAGATCTGGGCCCAGCCTTTGAAGAGCCAGCCCACATCACTCTGCTGGTATAATCAGGAACAGCGATTCTCCAAATCTGTTTTAAGTTTAGGGCTTTACACCCATCTCCCGGAGCTGTCACCCTTTCTTCCTTTCTTATTTGGACTTTTACATTTAAAATTTGTGCTTTGAGTTTTCCTAAGGAGAGAAAATAGCTCATATTCTCTTATGACTACAACTGTTTGTTCATGAGCTTTAGAGAATAATAAATTCAACCTCACCGTTTTCATACCTCTAGTTTTCTTTTTCAGTTTCATTTGTTATTTTAAAACGGCTTTTGAGATACCATTAAGAGAATCCACAGATAGTCCCTCTGGCAGAGATGTTGGTTACAGAAATTCTTTTGGCCAAGCACCAAGTCAGTGACCTATAAATACTCCGCGCTGGCTGGGGTTTCTCCTCTTTGTGATTCACTGGGATGGAGATCTTGGCCCAGTGCCTTGAGGAAAATGTTATTTTCATGATAACTAAAGATTTTTTAATCTGTACTAAAATCAAAGACATTGATTGTAGATGCGAGAATTTCTTCTAGACTCAGAACTCATTCTCCAATTTATATCTCAAGTCTGTGCTGTGAGGTGGGAAGAGGATCCCAGTTCACATAATCAGTGTTTTAAAATTGTGACGTTCAATAGCAGCAAACATCACCCTCCTTGACCTTCAGATATGGTGTGATTCAGAGCAGTGTAAGAGGTATATATAAAAGTGTACGTGTGTGAGAGAGTCAAATCAGGTATGCTTGTACAGTTTAGTGCTAACCATTCAGATATCAGAAATAGTAATGATATTTGAAACAGGTTGTTTGTTTTGGATAAATTACAGGTTAAGCACCTCATGTGTATTTGCTTATTTTATCCATACAACAGACCTTTTAGGTGGATTATTTCCACCCTCACCTGTAGGTTAAGAAACTGAGACTTGAAGACAATAAGTAACCTGCTCATGATTTGATAGCTGGTCAGTAACAGCACCAGAATGTGAATGCCTATCTACCTGACATGAAAGCAAAGTTCTTATATACTTTGTTCCCCGAAGAAAGCTTCTGGTTGAAAAACAGGAATCTAATGTGGTTAAAATTGTTGGTTGTATAATGAGAGACATTCCCCATCCTCACCAACTTTGAGTCATTCATTTCAGCAAGACCTTGGGTGGCTTTCACCCACCGTTCTCCCCCTGTTTCAGTGCTTCACCCCACACTGCTGTTTTACTATAAAGGCACAAGTGAAACAGAAAACATCTCTCACCCACGCAAAATATGAGGACCCTAGGTCTACTCTGTGTCCAGTTAATCAGAATATTTCCCACTAGCAGACAGATTGTGTTTAACGTTATGTAATTCTATAGAGAAATCATTGCTCTTGACTTCTGTAAAGGAGTACTTTCTTAGAGTGTGGATAAAACTGTATATTCTGCAGGTGCCAAGCGCTGTGTGTTTTCCTGACTGACCTAGGCATTGCCAGGTTATTCCTGTAGAACCAAAGTAACACAATGTGACAGCATGCATAGTAACATGTTGTCATGGAGAGATACCTATTATTCTATTTTATTATAGCAATTATTGCATAAAATGCATTAATGTTTAAAAGTGTTAATACTTGATATCAAAATTTATAATCTGTTAATATTGACAATTGGTAGGTACTGGGTGACAAAGTATTAGCTCTTATTTGTTGTAACTACATAGTCCAAAAATCTATACATCTGCTCTTAAAGGAATTTTATATACTACTATATATTAACATTGATACCATAAAGGGATGAATGCTTTTATTTCATCTTTGGTACATCTCCAAAAGGTTGTTCTTGTGTTTTGTTTTGTTTTGTTGTTTTTGGTACTGGTGATCGAACTCATGACCTCACACTTGCCAGGCAAGCGCTTGAGCCGCTGAGCTAAATACCCAGCCCGAAGGTTGTTCTTTTAAAGGCAATTTTTCCATTAGAGACAGCTTGACTGTATAGCATCATGATAATTCTCAGGGTGGTGTCAAACAAGAGTAACTGAATGAGCTAACATTTGATATATTGAGAATAACAGTAACTTCTGTTTATCAGGGATTTACTATGGGCCAGGCATAGTGCCACATGTAGTAGCACATTTCCTCACATTAACCCATGAGTCATAAATACTTTTATCCATAAATATTTTTAACAGAAGAGAACACTGAGATTCATTGAGATTAGGCGTCTGATCCACAGACACATAACTTCTAAGTGTTGGACCCAGAAACCAGAGCCCTGTATATGATGTTCAGTTGCCCCTTTAAACCTGAGATCCTGTTATCCTGTCCAAAATCTCCTCTGTGATGATCAGCAGTTGTGAGAACTGTTGGGGCTCATTCAAATCTTTACATAACTGTCTGGATATTGAGCAGCACAAGGCCATTCTAAGGGGCACAGGGCCGAAGGAAGTGGCAGGATTGTCTGACACTGGTACAGGGAAGTGTTGCCTGTTCATTCATGAGTGCCCCATGTCCAGGAAGGAGAGGGCAGGATAGAATTTTGTATTTAAAAGGAAACAGATTCTAAATGGGAAAGTAATATTTTTCAAATAAACTCACATCTATAGAACCACGAAACTATATCCTTCCCTACAAGCAGGAATGTATGGTGATCTCTTGGTCTCATGAATCTTTCTGTATGGTACATGGACTACTGCCAGGTACATGTTATATCTAAAGAAGTAAAATAGATTCTGAAGGCATTTAGAGCCAGGCCACTTGTGTCTGAATGGTTTGAATGTTAGTTTTACTTCTTAGTAGCTTTATGGGCTTGGACCTGCATGATTTACATATCTCTCTTTACCTCAGGTCCTCCACGTGTAAAGATGTGATAATAATAAACCCATTTATAAAGTGATTCTGTCAGTAAAATGAGATGATATATGTGAAATGTTTAGAGCAAAGTGTTATTCTAATTGCAGACTTTGTTATTGTAATCTTCAAAATCATTATTTTTGCTGTTTCAAAAATGCTAAATGAATTTAACAGAGGCCTTAAAGCTTAAACAAAACCCTTACCAGATCATGAACCACTCTGAGCATCATTTAAAAAATAATATCGAACATGAAATTCTGATAGCCAGAGTTGCCCAGGGTGTGAACATTTGTCATAATCCTATTCACAGGGACAGGGCAAATCAGTATAACTCTTGGTGGATCAGTTAAGAGATCTGTATCAAAAATCAAAAAAAGCTGAAATAACCAAATAAGTACCTGTATAGTATATAAGGATGTCAGTTGAGGATATTAACAATGTAGAAAGATTTATGGACATGGAAAGATTTGATAATAAACAGTGAAAATGCAAGTTACACAGTATATACAGGAAGCTCTCATCAAAGATGTTTGTGCTGACATATGCTATGAAATGAATTTCTTTTTCAGTTTGCTAAAAATCAGAGGCCCTAGGACAGCATCTCACCTTCAAAATTTGCTTACACTTTTTGGGGGGTTAGTTATACAGTTTGTTCATTAATGTCCACGTATAAAATTTTCATCCAAATAATAAGAATTATGAGATCCTGCTAAAACACTTTTCTCTTACTAAAGAGAAGAAATACTGAGGAGTATGACTGATTATTTATTCTGAATAAATAATTATCTGAATACACAATTTAGGCCAAGTCAGGCCCTGTCAGTCAGGAAAAATACTGCTAATTTTAAATGGTTTCTTTAGCAGATCATTAGTTTCTTTCCTATTTGTGTTTCCATAAATTGAATTTGTCTCTAGGCAGTATTGCAGTTTATAAAGGACTATGATGAAAAAGGCCAAGGACAGGGCATTCAGACTCACATATTTTTGTGTTTGTTTGTTTGTTTTTAATAGGTGTTGATAATATATCTTTTAATGCCCAGCTGCAAGTCATTGGCCCAGAATTCTGTGTTAGGTGATGTTTTACTCTATCCACATTGAGATATAAGCAAAATAATTTATGTTAATATGAGCATGTAAGAGCTGCTGTTTTCTGACAGGTAAAAGTCCAGTTTATTGTAATAAATAACAGAAGGGCTAGGTTCTGACTATCATCTGAAAGGTCAGGAGAATGAATTTCAGTGTAAGTACAAACTCTTTCCATCCTTATATAATGGAGAAGGGGATCTCACATGTACCTTTTTTATATACCCAAATCAGCAAACATTGGATACCTAGGCTTAAAGCACGTCATGTCTGTTCTCAGAAGGAAAACTCTGTGTGTGTGTGTGTGTTTGTGTGTGTGTGTGTGTGTGTGAGAGAGAGAGAGAGAGAGAGAGAGAGAGAGAGAGCTTAGACATTTATTTAGTCTTTTAAAAAATCAAATTATCGATCATATTTTTCCAGATAATCAATGTTACAAATCAAATATCAGTGACCTTTTTCTGCAGAAGGCCAGATGGTAAATATTTTAGACTTTTCAGACTGTATGGTCTCTGTTGCCAGCTTTTCAACTCTTGTTACAGCAAAAATGAGCCCAGGCAATATGTTAACAAATGTGACTGTGTTCCAATAAAACTTTATTTACAAAAACAGGCAGTGAATGAGTTTTAGTTTGTTAATCCTTACTATGAATGATCATTCATTTCCTAGACTAGCTCACAGATACTTATCTTTCTGGTAATTTCTAGATGCATTGTACATTTATGATATCATTTTCTTCAAAAGTTATTAGTCTTTTAACCAAAATAAAGTCATGGCATGTAAAAAAGCAACAGATTTCTACTTAAAACTTCCCAGATCACTTACTTTAAAGCAATAGCTTTTTTGCCCTTTCTTTTGAATAGTTCCTTGAAATGTCAGTGAAATGAACTTTTGTTGCTACTTCCTAATTTATTCATTTTACACATCTTAGACTTTCTTAAGATAGATATAGATTTAGCTGCCTGACACCTTCACATGTGAATCCTTTGCACTGTAATTATATTTGTTCATTTCTATTTCTACTTGCTATTGCAATAAACATTCATAATTCACTTGTGAAGTATACAGCTTGAATTTCTTCTAACAGACGTTATCTTTTAGATCTTCTACTTTGTAAAATCTGACTTTTGATGCCCCTACACTCTACATCTTTTTAATTTTTGCATAACAAGACTCATGGAGTCTCATCTTATTCTGTAACTACATTGAAGTCTTTAGTACTTTATCAAAAGGTTGATTTTAAAAATTGAAAAGTCACTGAATATACTTGTGATTTATTGTCTTTAATGAAGGTAGTAATCAGTATAGTTTAATGTTGTTTTCATAGCCTTTTAGTTTTTTTGGAATTTCCAAATGTTCATTCTTTTCCCTGCCTTTTTGACCCTTTAGTTGCAAATTCAATTTCTGACACTCGCCTACACCAGAGTTCACCGTTGTATCCTTCCCCTAGACTCTCCTCCCAAGTTTCCTCCATCCTTCTGCTCTCTAGAGCAGTGGCTCACTTGTCACT
>RJWT010030703.1:0-14568 GCA_004365215.1 Cuniculus paca | reverse complement strand
TAGTGGCCAGTGGCAGAGCTATACCTCCTTCCGGCTCTGCTGTGCCCTCTTCTATATTCTCCTGGAAGGCCAGGCTCCAGGCTTGGGTTTACAGCAGCCATTAGGGTCTTCTGGCTTCCTCTGTGTGCTCAAGTCCATGTATAAAATGAATCCACAGCCACAGTCACTCACAGCAGGCAATGCTGGGGGCCAGTGAGCTGTGCATTGAGTCTCCTCCAGCTTCATGGTTCCAGGACAGAAACGCGCCAGGCATGGGACAAGCAGAACTGTCATCTTCTGTGAACACTTAATTCAAAGGGGCACACTGTCAATATCTGGGGGATAAGAGAGTAGCATAACAGTTATTAGAGCTCTAATGAGAGGGTGTTAGTGGAAGGAGCAGAGTCCACCTGTGTGATTTATAGAGAGAGTGTTTTCCTTGTGTCTCTATCAGCAGAGACACATATCGTATTTTCTCTTGTTCCACCTGCTTTTGGGAGATTTCTGCAGATGTTTGAAGCTACAGTGCTTTGTGCAGTGCCTGTGCACTGCTGTGGGAGGAGACTCTCTTCTTTGGTGCCATTTCTGAAATTCGTAGGGACTGGCTCCAAGGTCACCTGTCTTTCCTTACTCCATAAGGACTGTTGTGACAAGTGCTGTGTCTCTGTCACAGGTAGAGGAAGGAGCTAATGCATTCAGCATGTGTTTGGGGTATTCCTTGGTATATCCCAATGTGCCTCCTAACACAAAGTCCCAATAACATCTCGAGTGTGAAAGGAAATATTTAATTTTCCAAAATGTGTGAAAAACCCTAAATGGATGAAACACGTACAGTAGATCCCTGACTTATGAATGAGTTCTCTTCCAGGAGAATGTTTATAAGTTGAATTCATTTGTAAGTCCAACAAAGTGAGTCTTATATAGCTTTGACACAAACATACAATGTAAAGCACTAAAAAACCAGACACACATAAATATGATAAACTATTTTACTTTTATAGTTACCTTAAAATGTTGTTACAGTACAGTGCAACTGTAAATAAACTAGTTTTACTTTTATAGTTACCTTAAAATGATAAGGTAGACAAACAAGTTACTTTCCACAATTTGTTTGCATCTATGAAAGTTCCTGATGCAAGGTCAGTTCTGTTCCTACCTGTGAAAGTTTGCAACTGAAATGGTGGCAAATCAGGGACTTACTGTATGTGAAATCAAACAATTACACATTATGGAACATGTCTGATTTGTCCTGTGAGAGGAACAGTTACAAAATCCCTGTCATCAAAAGTAGAGCTGTAGGCATCTCAGCTAACCTCATGATTCCCAGGGGTTCTGAACTCTGCCCAGCCAGGTGCAAAGCCCTGGTGCCATACTCCAGGGTGCATTCTTGTTATCTGCACAGGTCCTGGAGGATTAGTGCTCTGCCCAGCCTGGTGTCCTAGATCAATCCATCTGGGGAACACCTTGCCAGCCTCACAGGTCCTAGAGGTCCCAAGCCCTGCCCAGCCCAGAGCCCCAGAGCTGTACATCAGGAAGCAACTGGCCTAGCTGATGGGTCCTGGAGATATCAAGCTCTGCTCATTGATACACAAGGCCCCAGCACCATAGTTTGGAGGTGCACTCCAGGCAGCCACATGGATATCAGAGGATGGAAGTTCTGCCCAGCCCAGCATCCCAGTGCAATCCATCAGGAAGGTGCCTGACCAGCTGCACAGGTCCCAGAAGAAAATGACAAAACAAAAGAGCAAGATGCAGACTCAGCCTTCCAATTCACAGAGAACAAACTCAGGAGACACTGAAATAGAAGACATTGGAAATTGTACAACTGAACTTTCTGAAATGATAGCAACTGAAGTAAAGAAACAAATCCATGAAGCTATAGAGGAAATCAGATCAGAAATAACCTCTCAGATAAAAAAAAAGAAATGACAAACATGAAAGAAATGTTGAGTGTATCTAAAGAATATCTGGGTAAAAAAATAGAGGAACATAAGAAAATGATGGAAACCTTGAATGAAACAATATGAGAAAGAATTAGAATGCATGAAACAGATTCAAGGGAATACTCAGGAAATTAAAAATTCCATTGAAACCTGGCACTTGGATGAAGCTGAATATAGACTCTCAGACCTTGAAGACAGGATGGAAGCTTATGATCATGAAAGAAGAGAGCTCTTAAAAATAACAAGAAACCAGGAAAGAACAATTCAACAGCTGCAAGATGAGACAAAGAGAAACAATATGAGACTGATAGGTGTCAATGAAAAAGCAGGTGTCAACACAAATGGTATATGAAGACTATTTACAGAAATAACAGCAGAAGATTTTCCAAACAGGGGAAAAGAATCTGATATTCAAATAAGTGAGGCATAAAGAGCCCCAATTAGCCATAACTAAAATAAATCTTTACCCAGACATATAATAATTAGGATATCAGAAATTCAGCACAAGAACAGAATACTAAAAGCTGTCAGAGAAAAGAAACAGATCACCTATGAAGGAAAGCCTGTCAGAATCACAACAGACTTCTTAACACAAACCTTCAAGTCAAGAACAGCTTGGAATGAAGTATTTCAAGTCCTGAAAGAAAACAACTTACAACCCAGCTTGAGGTACCCTACAAAACTATCTTTGAAAACTGATGGAGAAATAAGATACTTCCACAACAAAGAACAACTGAAGAAATTCATGACACCAAACCAAATACTACAAAGACTACTGAACAATACTCTAGAAAGAGACCAAGATGACTACATTTCCAAGAAAAACAGCAGAAGGAAACCACTAAGCAGAGCAAACAATTAAACAGAAAAAGTAGAAAAGAAAAAAAAACAGAAAGATAACAAGACATGGATAAGTCAGTACATATCAGTTATATTCATCAATGTAAATGGTCTCAATTAACCAATAAAAAAGAAACAGACTGGCAGAGTGGATTAAGAAACAAAATCCAACAATATGTTGTGTACAAGAAACACATTTAACTCAAAAAGAAATCCATAGATTAAAAGTCAAAGGATGAAAAACAATACTCTGTGCAAAAGGAACCCAGAAAAAAGCAGTGGTAGCTGTTGTGTTTGCAGACAGTGTGAGCTTCAAACCAAGAATGATTAAAAGAAATAAAGATCACTACATACTTGTTAGGGGAAAATTTGAAGAGAAAGAGATTACAATCATAAATATATATGCACCAAATATGGGAGCACCCAATCTTAATAGACATGAAAAATCAAATAAGCAATAATAACAGGGGACCTTAACACCCCATTGTCACAAAGAGACAGACTGACTAAACAAAAAATCTGCAAGAAATAACAGAACTGAATCAAACTTGTGAACAAATGAACCTAATAGATGTGTACTGAGTGTTCCACCCAACGATACACATTCTTCTTAGCTGCACATGGGTCATTCTCTAAAATAGATCATATACTAGCCCACAGAACATGCTTAAGTAAGTGCAAAGGAATTGAAACAATCCCATGCATATTATCTGGTCATAACACAAAAAAATTGGAAATTAATGACAAAATAAACCCCGCAAGAACCTCATAAACACATGGAAATTAAATAACACTCTCCTAAACAACCAATGAGTCACAGAAGAAATTAAAGAAGAAATTAAACATTATCTACAATTGAATGAAAAAGCAAATACAACTTACTGGAACCTGTGGGACACAATGAAAGCAGTCCTCAGAGGGAAATTTATAGTGGTAAACTTCCACATCAGGAAAATGGAATGAACACAAATAACCTAATGCTACACCACAAACTTCTAGAAAAAAAAAAGAACAAGCCAAGCCCAAAGCTCAAAGAAAGGAGAAAATTATAAAGATGAGAGCAAAAATTAATGCAATTGAAACTAAGAAAACATTACAAAGAATTAATGAATCAAAGAGCTGGTTCTTTGAAAGAATAAATAAAATTGATAAACCCCTAGCCAACCTTATAAAAAAAAGGAAACAAACACTCAAATCCTTGCAATAAGAAATGAAAAGGACAAAATCACTACAGACCCTGTGGAAATACAGAAGGTCATCAATACCTACTTCAAAAACCTTTACTCTCTTAGGTTCGACAACACAGAAGAAATGGATAGATTCCCAGAAACATACACATTACCAAAGCTAAATCAAGAAGATGTAAAACTGCTGAATAACTCAATCTCAGTTAAGGAAATTGAAAATGTAATTAAAAACTTCCAACAAAGAAAAGCCCAAGTCCTGATGGATTTGCTGCTGAATTCTACAAGAAATTTAGGGAAGACTTAATACCAACACTCCTCAAACTCTTCGAGGAAATTGAAAGGGAAACAAGCCTCCCTAACTCATTCCTGGAAACAAGTATTACCTTAATACCAAAATCAGAGAAAGACCCAACCAAAAAAGAGAATTGCAGACCAATCTTTGTAATGAACATAGATACAAAAATTCTCAGTAAAATACTGGCAAATAGAATACAGCAAATCATCAAGAAGATTATATACCATGATCAAGTGAGATTCATCCCAGGAATGCAGGGGTAGTTCAACATATGCAAATCAATAAGCATAATACACCATATCAACAGAACCAAAAACAAGAATCACATGATCATCTCAATAGATGCCAAAAAGCTTGTGACAAAATCCAACACTCATTCATGTTAAAAACCATACAGAAAATTGGAATAGATGGTCTTTAAATCAACCTGATAACAGTCATATAAGACAAATCAACAGCCAACATCTTAGTAAATGGACAAAAACTGAAAACTTTCAACCTAAAATCAGGAACAAGACAAGGATGTCCATTATCACCACTCCTATTCAATATAGTTCTGGAAACATTAGCCAGAGCAATTAGATAAGACAGAGAAAAAGAAGGAATAGGGATAGGAAAGGAAGAAATTAAATTATTATTTGCAGATGACATGATACTCTACATGGAAGACCCCAAAAACTTCATTGAAAGATTTCTAGATGTAATGACCAAATACAGTAATGTGGCTGGATACAAAGTTTACACTCAAAAATCAATAGCATTCCTGTACACAAACAACAAACTCACTGAGAGACAAATTAGGGAAACAACATCCTTTACAATAGTATCCAAAAAGAAAAAAAATGAAATATTTAGGAATCAATCTAACAAAAGAAGTAAAAGATTTATACATTGAAAATTACAGTACTCGGAAAAAAGAAATTGAAGAGGATTTCAGAAAATGAAAAGACATTCCTTGTTTATGGATAGGAAGAACAAACATTGTGAAAATGGCCATCCTCCCAAAATTGTTATACAGATTTAATGCAATTCCAATCAAAATACCATTAGCATACCTCACAGATCTAGAGAAAACATTCCTAAAATTCATATGGACCAGGAGAGATCTAGAATAGCAAAGGCAATCCTGGACAACAAAGGCAAGACAGGAGGCATTACAATCCCAGACTTGAAATTATACTATAAAGCTACTATGACAAAATCAGCATGGTACTGGAATAAAAACAGATCTGAAGATCATGGAATAGATTAGAGGATACAGCCACAACTACAAACACACTTAACCACCTTTTCTTTGACAAAGGGACCAAACATGCTCACTGGAAGAAAGATAGGCTCTTTAACAAGTGGTGCTGTACAAACTGGCTTCCCATATGCTGAAAACTAAAACTAGACCCATGTCTATTGCCATGCATTAATCTAAAGTCAAAGTAGATCAAAGATCTAAATATTAAAACAGAAACACTAAATCTTCTGGAAGACAAAGTAGGTAGAAATCTTGAAGACATAAGGGTAGGTGGAGAATTCATGAACAAAAATCAAACTGCATGGGAAATACTTCCCAGAATCAACAACTTGGATCTTGCTTTATTTAAAAGGTCTTGCATGTCAAAAAAAATCTCCAACAGAGTTAAAAGAAAACCCATGAATTGGGAAAAAATCTTAGTCAACTGTCCCTCAGACAAAGGACTTCTATCTAGAACACATAAAGAATTAAAAAAATCAGGTCCACAAAATTCAAAGACCCAATCCAAAAATGGGAACCTGAGATGAATACACACTTCTCAGCTAAAGAAATACGAATGGCAAATAAATATATGAAAAAATGTTCAGCATCATTGGTCATTTGAGAAATGCAAATTAAAACAACACTGAGATTCCATCTCACTCCAGAATGACCAAGATCAAGAAATCAACCCATAATAAATGCTGGAGGGGCTGTGGGGAAAAAGGAACTCTTTTTGTCCTCTGTTTGTGAGAATGTAGGCTAGTGCAACCACTGTTGAAATCAGTATGGAGGTTCCTCAAAAAGCTAGGATTAGAGGTTCCATTTGACCCAGCTATCCCACTTCTGGGCATTTTCCCAGAAGAATTGAAAACATCATACCATAGTGATATATGTGCACCCATGTTTATAGCAGCACAATTTGTAATAGCCAAATCTTGGAGACAACCCAAATACCCTTCAAATGAGGAATGGATAAAAAAGATGTGGTATTTTTATATAATGGAGTACTACTCAGCTATAAAGAAGGATTGCACTGAGGCTTTTATAGGTAAATGGACATAACTTGAGGCCATACTCATCAGTGAAATAAATCAAGCTCACATATGTAAAGACTGTATTATATACCTAGTGTAATAAAGTTAAGGAGCAAATATCCAAAATCTACAATAAATATTGTGTAAGGGTGAGAATCTCTTCAAAGTGGAAAAGTAACTTGGATGGGGAAAAGAGGAAAGAAGTAAGGGAAAAGGAAAAAGACATAAATATATATATATATATGATAGCTAAGATGACTATACTGCTAATTCTACTAGTTCTTGGAAAAGAACAGTTAATACTCATATGATTAGATCAATTTTGCATGTCTATATCTGGTAATCTAAGCAACCCTTTTGAAGATAACAATATGCAATACAACAACCATTGTTAAATTCCTATCATCTTGTTTTGAAAGCCTATATTTTTACTGTTTTGGGTTTGTTGTTTGTTTGTCTCTTTTGCTTCTTGTTTTTCTTTTCTGTGTCTTTTTTCTCTTTTAAATAAAAAAAGGTAGAGCAGTGGTTTTCTTGTGCCCATTCCATATTCTCCTGTGGTCTCCTCTTAGGGTGGTGTCAGCTGCACATGGGGTGAGGAGATGGGTGGCTTCTGGATCCAGATGTGGAAGCTCAGGCTTGTGTCTTTGGTTCTGCCCTAAACTGCTGTGGGTATGGCAAGGATAAGCCTATGACCCAGCACTCCTTCCACATCCTCTCACTGGTAAGTCTATTTCTGACTCTGTAGGGTCCCCAGAGTAGAGGGTCTCTGTGGTCCTCTCAGGTGGGTCTGGGCCCCTCAGAATGGTGACTGTGCTCTGTTTCCTTCTCAGTGATACACATTGCAGTTACAAACTCTGCCTGTGCTTTCACCTGATAATGTTTTTGCAGTTCTTTTGTGACCAGAGCAACCACAGGGCACAGGAGTTTGAATCATAACAGGAATGTTTCTTGAAGTGGGCAATTATGAAAGTACCTACCTCACAGAAAAAGGACCGCTGATGGCCTTCTCATGCAAATGTCCCCTCAACACTCAGCAAAATGCTTCAATACCCCTTTCTTGGAAGCTCCATCAGGCCAGCTGTGTAGATGCCAACATCATAATCAGATTCCCTAAAATCACTAGTGTCCTCACAAAGTGTGAATCTAGGCAAAAACTATCCCAAATACCAGTTCTGGGTAAATATGAAAACTTTTTTTTAGTTATGGCTAATTGGAGTTCTATATGCTTTGCTTATCTGTATGTCAGTTTGTTTTCCCATGCTTGGGAAATTTTCTGCTATTACTTCTGTAAATAGTCTTTTTATGTCATTTGTTTTGTCACCTTTTTTGTTTACACCTATGAAACTTATATAGTTTTACTTTGCATCATCTTGCAGCTGTTGAATTGTGATTTCCTGATTCCTTGTTATTTTTAAAAGATCTTTTCTTTCCTGTTCACTAGCTGCAATCTTGTCTTTGAGGTCTGAAAGTCTATCTTCACATTCATTCAGGTGGTTTTGCCAGCTTTTCATTGAATTTTTGATCTTTTGGATATCTCTTTGAATCTGTTTCATGCATTCTAATTCTTTCTTATATTGTTCATTCAAGGTTTCTGTCACTTTGCAGTGGTTTCCTATTTTTTTAAGGTATGTCTTCTTTAGATGTGTTGAGCATTTCTTTCATTACATTTATCATTTCTTGTTTTACCTGGGAGATTATTTCTGATCTGAGTTCCTTTACAGCTTCATTGAGCTGTTTCTTTACTTCAGTTGCTATCATTTCAGAAGTTTCAGGTACGCGGCTTACACTTTCTTCTATGTCCATGTCTCCTAGGCTTGTTTGGAATGGGCTGGAGGTTTGAGATTACATTTTGCTCTTTTGTTTTGTCACTTTCCTGTATTTCCCTGGGGCAGCCAAATGCAAAGTCTCAGTTGTTTTCTGGGTTGAGGATGCTGTCTGTACTGGAGGGGGTTTCCCCAGTTGAGTGGGGGTCATTAGGCAGTCCTTACCAGGTCCCTAGTGGCACTTGGAGGCTTGTTGAATGGGTGGAGTATGCTGGGCAGACCTTCAGCATGCCCCACATGGTGCACCAAGGCTCCTCAGCTGATTGGGATCACTGGGTGGGGCCCTACCAGGTCCCAAGTGCCCACCAAGACTGCAAAGCTAGGTGAAGTATGCTGTGCAGGCCTTCAGCTCACACCATGTGGCACACCAATGCTCCCTGGCTGTTTGGGGTCACTGGGCAGGGCCCTACCAGGACTCCAGTGGTGCACTGAAGTTCCCTGGCTGCTTGAGGTTGTTGGGCAGGCCCCTACCAGGACCCAAAGTGCACACCAAGGCTCCTTGGTTGCCTGGGGTTGCTGGGTGGGGCCCTATCAGGTTCCGAGCAGTGTACCAAGGTGGCACGGCCAGGTGGAGTACACTGTGCAGGCCTTAAGCTCATGTCATGCACCAAACAACTCTTTTTTTTTTTTAACTCACACAAAATCTTGGAATCAAAGAAACAGAAGGAAAATTATTAGTAAAAGTTAATATTAATTCTTACCTTATGTTTGAATTTTATCTCATATTCCCAGTGCATGCTGCAGAGTTTAATTTTAATACAACCAACATCAAATTGAAAACTAGAAGTTATACAATGAAAATAAAAAGAAAGCTTTCAATCTTTCTATAAACTCTTTCTTGATGTAAAACCTGATTTGTTTCTGCATGGAAGCCTCTTATTAACAGTTAGACATCAAATCTTGGTGAACTGGATTCTGGTTTTAAGAAAATATCACTGATGCTTTTTCCCAGTGGCAAATGAGGCCCTGTTGAGTTCCAGAGCCTGGAGTTTTCAGATCTAGAAGACATCCTTGAATGCTCATTTACCTGAAAGGAGAGCTGGGGCAACCGAGTGAGGCCAACTGAAATGTCTTCCAGTAGGGGATTAAATGGCTTTCAGAGCTCAAGGAAATTGCCACCTGATTTCATCCCCTGCAAGGGAGTACAAAAAAGATTTGGGATTAAACTTTATCAGTATCTCCAGGAAATCTGTCTCTGCACAAGAACTTTTATTCTAATCCTATTCGGGGCTCCATTTTGATCAGGTTGGGCTATGTACCCTCCTAGAGAGCAGGTGTGTGATTGCACTGGAGGTTTTGTGTTTTTTTCTAGCACTCAAGCAGGGTGTTATACATGAAAGGAACTTCTGGAATTCTCCAATTTCCAAAGGCTCCAGTGAAAAACTGGAGGATTCATACTCAGCCTAATTCTAATTGGGTCCCTATTTCTGGCTTTGGTAATGTGTTGCTCCTACCTCGGTGGTTGCTATTCACTGATAGGTGGGAAACTTAAAATGAGAGACGTTAGGCAATGTACGAAGCTCATCTGGTTTGTAAGGAGTGGAGACCCTATGGACATCCAGATGTGCCCCGTTGCTATTCCACACCCTGGGTCTGCCAGGCCAAAGCCAGCTTTGTTTTAAGTCTTTTCAAAAGCTAAGATTAGAGTGGGAACAGAGATCAAGAGGGATGAAGAGTTAGACTGACAGTATAATAAAAGATCATGCAGGATCTTTTCACAGAAACATAAAGGTTTGGGACATAAAAGTTTTGTACATTTCACAAAAATACAGTTGAAAACTAATAGTAGAGTCTCCTGGGTGTTTCCTACCATTTTGGTGAAATTATTTGTCATGCAACTTAAATTTCTATTTCTCTTCTCCCTGAGATATGGAGCTTCATCTTGACACCATTTTTGACAGCATCTGCTTTACCTGTGCTCTTGGTGTAACCTGGAAGGAGGTCAAGGTGTAAAGGATTTCCCGGCAAGCGCACATTTTCCTTTTGAGTTTCTGGTACCGGTTAATCGTGTTCCACATAGGAGCATGGTCTGATGACCAGAGAATTCATGATTGTATTTAGGTCCTCTTCTCCACTTAGTAGTCCAGTTTCTAGTTTCTCTTTTAAAATGTGTTTCATTTATGACACCTTCACAGAATTTTAGCATTTCTAGGCCTCTCAAAAACTCACATTGTGGGAGAGGGAGGATGGTGGTGGTAAATTAGTAGTTTGTTAAACTGAATGATCTTGTTCTCACCTTCTGTAGCAAATTGTGGGTTTCAGAATTATGTGGAAGCTGGCAGGAACAGAGCTTCAGATGTGAGATTGGACCTCAGGCTTTATCTGCTTTGGGAGGCAGTGAGAAAGGTAAAGGAGGGGCTGCATTCCTTGAAAATAAACTTCAGTGTAGGCCAGCATGGGGAAATGAACCACTGTGACTTCCACAGTCAACAGAGAGATTCTTTCTACGCCTGCTTCTAATACTGCAACGTGTTTCTGATGCACGATAATCAGATCACCACTCGGTATGTGAGCAGAATCAAGAGCTGGTGTAGTAAGAAACCCACCTAATTGGGTTGACAGCTCCAGAGAAAGAAAAGTAACGGTAGATATTAAGAGAATGAAAAATAATTCAGTAAGCATTCTTATTGAGTACCAACACTTATACAAAAAAAGAGTCATGAAAAAAATAAAAGCAATAAAGATTCTTAGACAACAAATAGTCTACAAATAAAAGTATTTAAAATATTGTATTTTATAATAAAATATTTGTGATATGGGGATTGAACTCCTGTCTTTGCCCTGAACTCTATCTCCAGCCCCTCCACACCTTATTTTATTTTGAGACAGGGTCTCACTGAGGTGTGGAGTTGCCCAAGCTGAGCTGGAACTTCCTACCGGAGGCTCCAAGAGTGCTGGAATTACAGGTTTGTGCCACTACATCCTGCAAAAAATATTTTATTTTTTTATACATGGATCAACTTTGCTACAACTTAGCAGCAGATCAAAGTGGCTACCATACCAAGACATAGGCACTCCCATTAGGCTTTAGCAATTTAGTTTAGTGTTTAGTAAACAAATGCTGAAGTGATTCAATTTCTTCTTTGAGCCCTTACCAACATGGTCATGTTTTCTATAATGGAAAAGTGTTGTTTTTTAGAGTTTGGACATTCCACAAATGTTATTAAAAGTCTTAGTCTTGGGTTTAGTTTCTTTCTCAATTTCTTTTTCAAAAATTATTTTTATTTGTAGTTTAAATATGTCTGTAATTTAGCTTTTTGGTGAAATACTTTTATTAAATGACAAAAGTTATTTAATTATCAGTTACATTTTTGGTCACAGTAAAGCATCCTGTGCTGTAGCCCCAAAATTGGCCTTATATATTCACATGCTAAAAATAAAAACAACATATAAAAAAATCTTTGTCTGGCTCAAAATTCATATGCTCTTTGTGCTTCTCTAGCTGACTTCTCAGGAGGCAATAGTGTTCTGGAACCAGATCCTGCAAACATTAAGAAATCTTCAGGGCCAGGAAATATTATGGGTATTCCATAATTCAATATATAGAATGAAACGACAGTCTTGATGTATTTGCTAGTTTGAATGCAAAGAAAATTTGATTCTGATCAAGAAACCACTGTCAAAGAATTATGGTTCAAGTAGCAGGTGCATTTTTCACATTGGGGAATAAGATAAGCTAAAAAACAAAAAAGACTAGAGTTTCATTTTACGCAGCTCACTTACAATCTAAAAACTATCATTTTCAATATTTTTTGTTTGCCAATTTAAAAACAAATAGCATGGAATCTAAGATGAAGGAACTGCAGGATAACAGAAAAGACAGCAGAATGACTACCCTGTTTGGAATTGCAGATTACACAAAAAAGACAGAAAGGTCTGGAGGAATGACTTGCCAGTGGAACATCGATCAGTAATGCAGTCCTGTTATTCAGAATGGGAATGCTGTATGAAGATAAACAAAGGTATGGAAAGTAGGAGCCAAGGGTTCTTTGCTCGCTGTCATATTTTAAAACACTGTTTTCATTTATTTAATGGAACACTAAGATCTTTGGGGAGACCTCTAAAAAGATCAACACAAACAAGTTCTTGAAAATAACCTGAGAGTACATGAAATAGTTCACTGCCTCAAAATATAATTAGAATAAGGTAAAGGTAAGGCCAAATAAACAAATCAAAGAAACATTAGAATAATTATACTTATTTGATATGAAAAAAGAATGACTAATTCACTAACTACATGCCAACCTATGGGAGTGCCTGTAGCTTAGTAAGGTAGCCAGTTTTTCTCCACTGTGAGAATTACAGGATCTGGATTAAATTGCAGCAGGGTGGACCCAGGTAAGAAAAGCTACTTTCTTGCAGATATTGGGGGATTATGGAATTTTACCAAGTTAGAGGATAGGTGGTGAAAAGAGAGAAAGACAGCCAGAGAATTATTGATATCCAGATTTGTTTGGGGTCATTTCTTTACAAAGAAAATAATTCCAGAGTCTAAAACAGAAGACTACTGTGTTTTAGTAGAGAATTTAGAACTCCTGGCAACCCTCTGGGGAAACTGGCCTTTTGGGAGTGGTTTGGAGAAGGCTCTTCCTGAGGTCCTGTGTGTGCAGATCAGCATGTTAAGTTCCCCTGAAGCACAGAGAAGCTGCAGCAGAGGAGCGAGGTGTTAAGGGATAGCTGTGGGGAAGACGTGGAGCAGGAAGATGCAGAGTGGTGCAGGGTGGGGCCTGGAGTTGTTCAGGGCGCAGGGCAAGGAGATTCTGAGGTATGACTCGCCTGGCCTGGCACATGTCTACACATTGCATTCAAAGTTAGGAAAGAAAACCCTGCCATGGGGCAGGACTGGTGTGCTGACCTTAGCATTCACAATACAAAGGACTGCGATGATAGAGTAAGTGTAGGAATGCATAAATAGAAAGTGCTTCTGGCTCATTGTTTAGTGCAATAATATCCAGTAGAGATAGACGGGAAAGCACACATGCAATTTAAAATTTTTAGGGTCCACCTTAGAAGAGTAAAGAAAAAAATGAGGGAAATTAACTTTAGTAATGCATTTTATTTAACCCAACACATTCCCAAAATAATTTCACTACATACTCAGCCTAAAAGTTATTAAGGAGTATTATGATTTGCATGTAGATGGCTCCCCACAGGCCTCATGTAGTGATGGAAAGGGGCTGAATCTAGCATTTGTGATTGACTCCTTGTCTAGTGCTGGGATTGGCAGTGTGAGTTCTGCACCCACCCAGGGGTGGAGCCAACATACAATGTAAGGTTGGAATAGGGGTGTGTTTTGCTCTTGTGTGTGGTTTGCTCTTGCCGCTTGCAGCCGCCATGAATGGCTGCCCCTCAGCCACACCACCCTGCCTTGGAACCCCAAAAACTGTAAGAAATAAACCTCTCCTTCCTTCACTTTGGGTGTCAGGTATTTTGTCTCAACAATGAGAGAAAAGTGACCAAGACAAGGAGATATCTTTAATTCTTTTTCTCATAATAAATCTTTAAATTGCAACATGAATTTGATTCTCTACTTCACAATATCCACACCTCAAAATTTTAATCCCCACCTTGATTCCCTGTGGCTAGTAGCTACTATATTGAAGACTGCAGCATTATAGTTTACCTGCACTTACATTTTAATTTTTAGAAATATGTTGTTTCAAAAGTGCAATTATGCTCTTTCTAACATAAGCTAACTAACTCACTCATTATATAAAATGACTATGTTTCTATTTACTTAAAAATTCTTAATAATTGTTTTATACATAAAGCTAATTGCTTTCTCAATCATCAGTTATTGCAAAATTTCAGTTTACAAAAATGAACATATATTTGTACTTCAACTGATTGATTTTCAAAGTAACGATTGAGAGACCAAAGCAAGTCTCATTAATGATCCTGAAATTGACTTTCTCCTGCAAGATTCTCTAATTCAATCACTCAAGTCTTTTTTCCTGATGGCGTAAATCAGAATAGTTCAAAAAACAGTTTGTTTAGCTTCTGCTGACATTGTGTCCTAGCTCACCATCATCATGATGATAGTTAACATTTATTAAGTTATGTGTTAAGCGTATATTCCTAGGTGCCATGAACCTTATGGCATCAGTTTTCACTATTACAACATAAGGTAGGTAGTGTCATTATTGCAAATGGAGTTGAGAAAGTTATAGAGTCACCCAAAATCAGATGGTAAGAAACAAAGCTGAGATTCACACTTGGAGCTATTGCAGTGCCAGGTC
>RJWT010030702.1:0-14607 GCA_004365215.1 Cuniculus paca | reverse complement strand
GTAAGAATAGTAAACACATCTGTTTTCTAACTTAATATTCCAAAGGTGCATTAGTCTCCTGCACTATCCAGTTAGCACAATCCTAGACTGAACATGGGGGCACAGATTCAAAACACTGCCCCTCCTGAATTTTCTAGTCTCTCCTGAATTTTCTGAAGGTATTCTATAGTGGTATCTCCTACTATACTATTTTTAAAAATCTCTTCTAGGATGACAGTAAATTTATGTAAACATTCATCAGTAACAAAATACAGTATGAATTTGATTAAGGCAAATTCACCGGTAAATTGAAGTAATATCATGTATTAACTCAACAGACAGAAAACTCAGTGAACCCGAAGGCTACATACGCTGTAACTGAGCGGCTCTCAGTTGCTTCTTGAGTCGCTCCACTTCATTCTTTAAAAACCTGATGTGGCGCATCATGTTTTCTGGAGAATCAATCTCCATCGAGATGTCTCTAGGCGATGGTGGTGCAGACACGGGCTGGTCTAATTTCTCCTGCAAGATTCTTCAATGAGAAGAAAATTTCCAAAAATGAAACACAGTTTGCCTTTAGAAGACAAAACAAAATGCTGGCTGCAAGGTTTCTTTCAAAAGCAAGCTCTGGTGATTTGCCAGCATTCACGCGGCTGCTCAACTCCTCTGTCCATTTTTATACCAACTTCTGCTCCCCCTTACTTGGTATCTCAGGTCAAAGGGCAGAAGTAAACAACCTACTCTCATTTTTGTCTTCTTGATGACTACTGGTAATTCAGCATTACTGAAAAGTCTCTAATATTTGGTTCTAGGATGCATGGAATACACAGGCACTCAGAAGTGTCTGCTGACTGTATTTTTAATGTGTTGGTGTTAAGGCATGGAGATAGTACAGGAATTCCACTCAGTGCTCTCGGTCACTGAGGTTGATGTAAAAATGGGCACAAGAGTTAAGCAACCATGTGAATGCTTATGAACTATTAGGAATTTCTTTAGAAGGTGAAGTCATATAAAGAAACTCAACTTCTAAATTCCTCAGTAAGAACCAATGTCTAGGACCCGGCAAACTGGACAGAGGGACCTTGGCTTCTGGCCACAGCAAAGGTAAGAAATTAAGAACCAAACCAATGTTATTTAATAACCAGTGAAATCACCATATCCAGAAATTATCATCAGGTTGAAGCATATAAAATTCAATAGCTTTTGAACTATAAAATGATTATCTCAAATTACTCCATTCAGCGATGTGGTGTGACTATGCAAAACCTCCGACTGTACTCTATAGCGAAGACTGGCCTGCAGCAGACCTTTACTCCCCTTCTATATGCCGCTGGCATTTCTGGGGCTTATTTTTAGCTTTTTAACCTTTGAGTTTGCACAAGTGCACACTGTAAATTACCTCTAGGCCTACCCTTACTGAGAAAACTCCTATGTTAAAACTAGTTAATACTATAAAGGTCCCTGCTTTTGTTGCATAAAGTCACTTTTCATAATTTACTACTCTAATTTATTACTGCCACAAAATGCAAAATATAGCTGATTCAGAATGTTTCTTATAGATATCTTTTCTTTTTCTTAAAGCTATGTGTCACGTGTCTTGCAAATTGAGAGCTAACTCAAAAACAATTTATAAATGCCCATTCAAGCCAACTATTTATGGCAGAAAGACTTTGGGTAGCAAACAAAAGATTTTGGGGAAGTGAACTAGTAAACGTTTTTTCCAAAAAACCTCATTTTTTACATCCATGCACACATCACATAGATAGAACCTTCCTGTCATTCTTAGGTGTCTTGTGCCACCACCCTCAAAGTATAAAGTGACTAAAAATGAAGGCCTAACAATGTCTTGCAGAAATGAATTTAAGAAATGAGTGTTACTGAATGACATTTTACATGTCTATGCATTAACAAAAAATCTTCACCTTAATTATATACAGATGTTTCCTTTTTCCACAGTATATTTTAAAATAGTAACTTTTCTATTAAAACCTCAGCCTTCCCAATTGAATAAAATCTAAAGAGGTATAAGAATAGCACGGACTATAAACTAAGCACTTCAGAAATCAGCTGAGAAAAGCAACTGGAAAAGGTGAAAAGTTGAAACTGCAACTACTCTCAAAAACAACAGCACCATGATTAATTCTGTCATTGCATGTGACACCAAATAAAAAGAAATTCTACTCAAAAAGTAAGAAAGCAAAAGCATAAAAAAAGTGACCAACATGGGAAGAATTCAGAAAGTCAACGTGTTTTTCCTTTGGCAGTTAAAATGATACATGTTCCCTGAGAAATTAAAATATCCCATTGCGTTCCCCCAGTCACATCCAGAATAACAGCCTAGAGAGAGAGGCACACACAAAACCCACACCAAGAGCAAGACCCAACAAACCGCTTTTCAGCTTCAAGTTTATCCATCCTTTTCCAGAGACGATTCACTAGTGCTTCTTGTTCTTGCTCCAATGTATTTTCAAGGTCAATCTTCTCCCGTCTCAACTAAAGAAAAAAAAAAGTTTTACTGAGAATTGTAGACCACTGAAATTTTACCACTTAGGTCTTCTAGATTGAACAATTAGGATCCTTCCTTACTTGGAAGAAATCGCAAAGACACCAAACAATCTTGCAGCACTGCTGCATTTTGAGCGTCTAGTTCCTAAACTTTAATCAAGAACACCACAACTGGTTCATTTTTAGAATGAATGCTTAATTGTAATCTGGTACATGAACCCCATTTCTTCCTTCAACATTTATCAAGGCACATGAAATGTCTTCCTTAAGGTTTCGGGAAGTTCTGTTTACTACTTTTACCAGGACTTTTCTACATTTGTTCTTTAGCTCTGCATATAATTCAATGTTAAATCAGAAATACGAATAACTCTAAAAGGCCCAGAAACAAACTCTGCATACTAGTTACTGGACATGCATCAGTAGATATTAAAATATAAAAACAAACACAAAGATGACAAACACCAAATTCACTATACTGGTTACTCTGAGGATTTAAGGAAGGACAGAAATTGATCTGGAGGTGGTACGCAGTTGGGAAGCGAATCTCAAACTGTATTCTAGTCCATAAAATGAAGCCAACAAGAGGGTAAGTTCGTTTAGTCAATCAATATTAAGCAATATGCAATAAATCCTGAGATGTTGGATGGAGGGATGCTGTGGTGAACTATGGAGTCTGAAATTCTGCTCTCATGGAACTTCACTTCAGCGGAGATCAAAATGGTAAATTAAGCAAGGAAATATATATGAAAGAGATATGAAGTAAGCAAGCTGCTAAATAGCTGTAGAAATAATTGACCATTTGAATAAAGTAGTTCCTATAACTTTATGTACATGTGAAAATCATCAGACAATACATCAGAAAGGACACCTGTAACTATATTTCTGTCTCTCTCAAAAAAGCAGTAAAATGAGGTCATCCTCACAGATCTTGAGACAGAAGTCTGGGTTAAAGTCCCAGATCCATCAATTGCTAGTTAGAAGAGTTTGAGAAAATTGCTAGACACAACTTCATCGTTTATACAATAAAGGATAAAGAAAATGTCTGGCTCATTGGGTGACTGTGAGTCATGAAGCAGCGAACTCGTTCAAATCATTAATTACTGGTTGACATTTAGCAGGTGCTCAATACTTGGCTACAATAACCGCCAGCTCCCGTGATCTGTTCTAGCTCTCTAGAGCCCCACAGGCCTCCATTCTTGGCGGTTTTATACCCTCAATGCCTAGAACAACATCTGGCAGCTTACAACTGAAGCCTTGCTGGACAACTGAATGAGCCAAGATCACATAGCAGTAAAGTGAAAATAGAGTGCAAGATGTTATTTCCCTGGTGGAAAGTGACTCTGAAGAGCAGTTCCAGGGTAAGAAGTGAGGAGGAGGCGGCAGAGAATCAGAATAGGTCAAAAGCATTTCGTGCTGTGAAGTTGGAGCTGGCTACGGTGCACACATCCCTCCGAATGTTCAAACAGCAGGGCTACAAGCAGCAGAGAGGAGAAAGCCTGGACGCCTGGGAGAACCCCATTAAATGTGCTTCTGTGTGCTCATCACATTTTTGGTCAAACTTAAAAGTACAATCCATAGGTGTTTCTTTAAAGAAACATAATTTCAAGGTCTTTTACCCTGTGAGGCCCCTGCTTTACTGTTTTTACTAAAAGCCAGAAGCATTATAGGAGGTACTTGGTAAATAAGAAAAAAATCCAAGGCATTACATTGTAGTATGGTGTGTAGAGAAATGCATGCCAAGTTACTTGTAATCATAGGTAATGCTAACCAGTAATTCTGAAAAATAAAGTCAAGAAAAGTTTTCTTTACCTGTGTGCGAAATACCAAGCATGCAGGAGGAAGCAGCTCGCTCAGTTGCCATAAGCTTCAGCGTCCTCACCCGTGGGATGAGAAGGCTGACCTAGACGACCTCTGCATTCCCTGTCTGGGATACTCGGTCTGTCACTTTCTGCCCACGTCTTCACTCCGAACTGGTTCAGACACAGACTTTATAATCAGAAGCAGCAACAGCGATCAGCTAAATCCACCCTTCCATTTTAGAGGTGAAGAAACCACTAGCCTGACAGGTGACACAACTGAGTCACAGTGACACTGCTAAGGTAAGCCCAGATGTTGGTCACCATGGCAGCCAATACTTGGGTCCTCTTTGATAAGCAGATGAGGGGGTCCAGAAGGAAAGTAGGATCTGGGGGCAAATGATGCCATGGTTCGAGAGTTTAAGTCCTCTGTCAACACTACTTACTAGTAGCAGATGTGGTGGGCAGTTTATGGTGAAGAAATAAGGACAGCTTAGGGAGGCCCTGCCTCGCCAAAGAGTATTGGGAAACAGATAAAAACAGGAAAACATGAGTTGAAAACAAATGCATCTCAGCTACTTCTTAGAACTTGCTGGTAGAGATCCCAGCTCTTAATCTACAGCCCACCTTAGCAAGCCAGGGTCTCCTGGGTATGAAACTTTGGTTTGCTGATCCCAATTCACTCTACCAATTTATTTTCAGGAAACCAATCAGCAGTTTGGATTCTCAAGCATTTCATTACATAGGCTGACAGTGCTATAGGATTTTCTATTGTCTTTAACCCTAAAAAGATCAGGGTTTGTTTTCTTTCGTGGTTACTTGTTTTAAGTATCTCAGCTTGTCAGCATGACTAAGGAGCTCTCATGGGCAATAAAGGCAGAAAAATTAGAAGAACTCATACTGAGTTATTCGATTAATTTCTCCTAAATTCTTTATTGAAGTTGTCTCATTACCATTGCCTGCTCACCTAATTCTACATCTTATATATTTAGAGCCCAAGTGCACACATCAGTTCTGCCAACTCAGCAGATTTTCAGTGCCGACCCCGTCCTGGTCATTGCACGATCTAACAATATATGTTAGGTTTTCAGAGTAAGACGTTGGAAATTCCCTGAGCTGAACACATCAGCCCAGTGATGCAGTGCTTTTAATATGTTGGTCTATCATAATAATATCCCCATCTTTCTCCCAGGTTTTTTCCCCTTTAATGAGCTTTCGCACACATACAATCTAGTACCACAAGTCAAACATCTAATATTCAGACTAATGCAAGCTCTCCTGACTGATGATTCTGCAAGTACCCAACACTCATGGACACGGCTGATTTGCAGAATATTCATTTGAAAGACTGCCTGATAATTCAGTTCAATGGACTGCCAAAGTCTTGCTAGGGAGCCCTGCTCCTCATCGTAGGTTAATTAACATCAGGCCAAGACTTACTATGTTTCCAAAATCAATTTAGAATTTCAATAGATAAACTTAGTGCATAAAAACACCCATGGTTCATTTGAATTCACAGCCCGTCTTACACATCTTCACAGTAGGCGGGTGCTGACCACCATGCCGAAAAGGGGGAGCAGTCGGGCGACAGCTCCAGGGGCTGTTACGCTGCTTCTCCGCTTCTACGTTTTCCCATTTAAAGAGCATTCTGACGCTGGGGTGCGGAATGAGGGAAAGAAGTGCCTGACAAAAAAGTCTGATGAGAAATTTAACTTTGGTTTTGTGCTCAGCTATAGGGAGTATGAAAAGTTTTCATGTGCCCATTTTATCATCCTCACTAAGAGAAAATGTATTTTGACTTAAACAGATTTTGGAAAGTAGCTATTTACACTAAGACATTTAACGGATGCAAGCATAAGAGAAGGAAAAGAGTATGAAATATAAGCCATCATATTTACACAAAGTTATGATATGATAAACAAAAAAAGCACCTAAAATGATACCAATGTTTATAAAAACAAATAGAATAGCTGAAGACCTGTATTAACCAAGCCATTAGTTGGCCAGATTTTTTTTTTTTAAATGAGAAAGAGGCAAATCTTAAGAAAACAAGTAGGGTTTAGAGATTAACAACTAGCAAGAACCTTTCAGGTTATATCTGAAGACCATTAATACCTCAGCTCAATCTTGTCAGTTTATTACATAACATCATAGACGTTCACGTGCTTACAGTGCTGACCTAGAGGTATTCCAGAAGTACCTGGGAAAATGAAAGTACGATATTCAGAAAATGACTACATTAAAATAAGAAAAACAAGCAGTTTTTTGCTTTCTACTAAACAGTAGAGATGACAAAATATCTTGCCACATCCCATCTTACTTTCTTACCAATCTGAAGTAATCTAAGTTTTGCACATACATTGGAAAGTAACTAAGAGGACTTTTGAGAAGACTATAAAAATACTATGTATCATGTGCAACTGACACAAAAATAGCTGACAATGCACAGTGGTCCCTGCTTCATGACAAACCCTTAATAAATCAAAGCAATAGAGATAAGCAAAATAAAACTTAAGGTTTGCCCATGTTGGCTTCTGCTAAGGTAACTGGCATTTTTTTTTTCACTCCTCACAACTCTCTTAGGCTGGAGGGCAACTGCTTCTTGCCTTTGGGAAGAAATCCTTTTCTAAAATAGTCAAGCAACCAATTTGTTGCTGCAGATGTATCAGAGCAGATGTTCACAGATCACAGCCCCGCAAGGTACTGTTTTGATTAATCAAGCTGCAACTGTTTTCAGAATTAAGAACAAGTTCTAGGGCATCCCCATGGCTTATGGAAAAGCATGGTGGAAATGTGCCAATGAAGAGGAAGAAAAGAGAGGAATGACGACAGTCTATTCCAAGTCTAGGAGGTTAAAATTACCACTGAAAATAAATTTATCTGTGTGCACCTGAAAAACACAGATAAAAAAATTTAAAGACATCCTACCTTAAAAATCTGATAGTAATCCTTTAGTAGGACATCCAATTTTATATGTGAAATATCAAGAGTCACTCAATTCTGAGGAGGATAAATAATGAAGAAGGTGCAGCTATCTGAAAGACTTGACAATATTCCAGGTAGCCAAGAATTAGCATTCTTTACTGTAGTTTATGTATCTTTTTCTTCTCAAAAACTGAGAATGTGTTCTTCGAGGTGTTAGATTTGTTCTTTGAAACTGGTGTAACTTCAGGATACATTAATATTTCATTATTATGTAAAAGTGACGCTGCTGAATAGTTTGCCAGCTCAATAAATTTTGCTTTTGTTCAATAATGTTGAGAAATGAAGAACATTTTTGAAATAGACACACAATTAAACAGATTGATACTGTCTCTGGACCAATTTCTTTAACAGATTCAGAATTCTACGGGATTTTTTTTTTTACCTAAATAATTACCATTGATAAAAGTAGATTCCAAAGTATTGAATATACATTCTTTTGCTACATCAAGAGTTCAGAGAACCCCTTGGAAAAGAAATCATGTCTGCAGCTCTCTCTCACACACTATTCCATCAGCCCATCATGTAAAATAAGACTTTTAAAGAGAATAACAGGGACTGTGCTTGTAGCTCAGTGGTAGACTGCTTGCCTAACTAACGTGTATGAGGCTCTGGGTTCGGTGTTCAGTGAAAGAAAGAAAGAGAGAAAGAAAGAGAGAAAGAAAGAGAGAAAGAAAGAGAGAAAGAAAGAGAGAAAGAAAGAGAGAAAGAGAGAAAGAAAGAAAGAAAGAAAGAAAGAAAGAAAGAAAGAAAGAAAGAAAGGAAGGAAGGAAGGAAGGAAGGAAGGAAGGAAGGAAAGACAGACAGACCCACTGACTGACCAAGTTAATTCTGTTGATACAGATGTATGATTTATCTAAAATGGAAGCTTCTTGATAAACAATCAATTATTTCCTGTCTTCACCACATTCATCCATCTGGCTCAGGTGAAGATGTTGAATTTGGCCATTCATTTATTGGCTCTGCTGAACAGAATGCTTTCTGTAAGTCATCTACCAAATTTTCATTTTAGTTCTAAGGAAACAGACTGCATTTCAAAACCACAGGCAACAAGATCATTTCAGTATTAAATTTCTAGATTTTACTGCCCTCACTACGGCACATCAACTCCATCCAATTTAACAGGCAAGGTCTTTACACTACTGGCTAATGACCAGGTGCCTCTCCTTTCACATAGGAAACACATCTTGAATTTTTTTCCTCTCCCATCATATAATCATCTGTGTGAACTGACCTGCAAGTAATCTGATGCTTTAAAATAAAGTCTGACAAAATGGAACACAGTGATTGTCCTTCAGTAGACTATAAATGTATGGGGGGGGGTTCCTGTTTCATATTCGGCAGAGACTTATTTGTGTCACCAGACAGAGTCAGAGTCTACTTTCACAACCCTTGCACTGGGACCTCTCAGCTGGCTTCCTATCATCCCAGCAGGCCCAGGATTACAAAACAAATCAAATCACCTAACAGACAGCCTACTGAGGATTCCTTGGGGGATGAGTACTAATCCTGGTTTGCCTATTTTCAGGGCCAAACATCCCATTTATTTTTCAGTTATGACCTGAATTTTCTTTCTATCTCTCCTGAATAAGCGGTAGGTGGGACTCTTGTACACAAACTTCTCAGGAAACCTAAACATCCTCAAGAATTTGCTCTAATCCAATTCCCACCTGGCTGACTTCAGGGTTTACTATGATTATGTCTGCTTTTGCTCCAGTGCAGCTTATCTAAAGCAGCAGGCATAGGTTCTGATGTGTTATTAAAAAATAAAATGGGGCACCAAGCTATACATACGCAGTTATTAAAAAAGGAGGAGAAAAGGGGGAAATGAAGAAAAAAATACCAATACGAGTTGTTGGGGGATTTTCATCTAGGTGATGATTTTGTACTTTGGTACCTTTTGTTCACGCTTTCCAAATTTAAGACCAATGGATTAGTTTTAGATGCAAACATTTAATAAAAGGTTCTAAAACATCCATTATTTGAAATCGGTACCATATTTGGAATCAAACTTCAAAGCGTACACAGTGGCCCCTAAATTTTATCTCCTTAACACAAGTGAATCCTCAAGGAACACAATTATTCCTTGAACTTGCAAAGCAGCATGCTGAATTCAGCAGGGGCCACCCACTAGCAAGCACTGTTATGACAGATCCCTCCTATGGCCAGAATCTGCAAGGGCAGCTGTTTGCACAAATGGAATTCTAAACAAGACTCCATATGGCTATACTGTCTGCAAATTTAAGAAATACCTTGTTCCCTAATTATAAAAAAGATCAGCCACTAGCCACTGAATGTAACCCACTAGCCGCCAAATTTGCTGTTGTGTAAGTCACAAGTGATATCTATGTAACGCACTAGTTAGTTGTAGTAGTTACTAAGATAAGCAGCATCAAAATTACATTGGAACTAGGAGTGATGTCAATTTGGTTTGTATCTTGAAACAACTGTCTTGTGACAAGTTAAGTCAGAAAGGTTATCTTGTAGCCTTAACATACTGTTAACCATTTTTAACATCTTACTATTTACTAGTGGTTCTAAGAGCTGGAAACTTTCTTTTCTTCTAGATAAAACCAAATATATCAAATGTTTCACTGATTCACTGAAAAAAATGAACAAGACACAATCTTGTCCTAAGGATCCAAATTGATTATTTGAAACCCACACCTCTGTGATTTGCTGCAGTTATGAATGGAAGCAGACACTAGGATGAGTGGGTGTCACTTAGCTCTGTCCCTGGGACCCTACAAGAGCAAACTTGGACCTCTCCAGCTGGTGTGTTTTTCTCCACATCAATCTCAGTGCAGCTTCCAATCCTCTCTGCTAGTTAGGGGGCTCCTTTCCTGCACCATAGGGCTCTGTCCAGTGCTTCCTTTATCATTAGCCACAGACTCACTGGCGTCCCTATTCCTTAACTGGACTTCTCCAGACCAAGGACCTTTTTATCATTTTCCTTAGGAGATTGCAACCCACGGTAGGCATATAACAAAGGTGTATGGGATAAAGGCAGGATGTGTGTCATATAACTGCATCAACTGCAGCATGGGGAAAAAAGGGGCCAAGTCACAAATGTATGAGCATGAAATAGATTCATAAACAGAAAAGATGAATAACCAGCTTAAGAAAGCTGGTGAAGTATTTGAGGCTCACTTAATATGTGGGCTCATTTTCCTGGAAAACAGATAGAACAAAGTACTGGAAGAAATGGATAACAGCTTTCATTATTAATGGCAACAGTGATGGCTTTTGGAAAACTTACTAGATCTGAGTCACCTGGAAAACAATGGTTAGATCAACACTATCCCTGTGCTGAACTTTATTGGGTACTTTCAGAAAAGAAATAAATTAATGGCACATCCAGCATTACAAGAAGACTGAACAATATGAAAATACTTCCCAGGACAGGCAGCAGCTGGCTGGAGAGTGGACATTAGCAAGACCCATGCAGAGTGGGAGGAAGTGCTCAAGGTAGAAGAAATAGGGCCGTGAAAATCTGGAGGTAGCAAAGCACTTAGCACACCAGAGCATGCTGTTCAAACCACAGGACACAAGCCATTACTGGATTGTGAAATTGGTTTAGTCTTTTGTAATCTACTTTTCTAAAAATGAAACAGGATAGAAAAGAAAAGCATAAGTATTATCTTATGAAACTCACTCTTGTCATATATACATAGTTATGTAATCGATGTATACTAGATTACCGTGTATTTCTTGCTGCACAGGATTTGAAAAATCTTGCCTCAGAAGAATAAAAACTTCAATATACACACAGTATGAGACCGGATAGAAAATTAATCCCTCCCCAAGCCTATAAATTACACTTGCCTCACAAAGAAGGTCAACCTGCATGCCTGGGATCACACAGCTTATCAAAGATGAAAAGGATATTTAAACCCAGGGAAGTTTCCCTAAGCTACATGGGCTAAAATACTGTCGTCATAAATGGTTGCTAATTGTCATGGTTTAGATCTAAAATATACCCCAAAGTCCATGTGTTTGGAAGGTGACTGAATCATGAAGCACTATACTCATCAATGTATTCACCCACTGATGAGTTCACGGCTGATGTGCTTGTTACCTAGTGGGACAACACTGAGAAGAAAGTCCTGGGGCATCTGATCTGGAAGGGTATATTGTCTCTGGTTCTTCCTTTTGTTCTCTGCTTCCTGGCTGCCATGGTGAACCGTGTTCCACTGCCAGGCCCTTCCACCACGGTGTTTCTGCCTTGGAGCCAGCTGACCATGGACTGTACCTACTAAAACTGTGAATGAAATAAAACTCTCCTTCTTTAAGTTCAGATGCCAGGTACTTTGCCCTAGCAACAGGAAAATTGACTAATATTACACTAATGAAATGAAATTATCCTACAAGTCCCAAATCAAACCTTTATATATGGACTTTAGTGCCTTGGGAGAGGGGAGACAACTTAATAGACTACGTCCCAAAATTCTATGGAAAATACAGAGCTACAAGGGTCAATTACAGAAAAGAAAGCAACGAGGCATGTGGTAGATGGCAGGCAAGCCTGGTAGTCACATTAGTGTTAGATGAATTACATGACACCACTAACTTATTCCACTATTACATTACTAAGTAATGGTTTAATGTTTAGCCCATGTGTAGTACAACCACTGTTTTCCTCTCTCTTGAATTAGCCCATTTTCTGTTGCTATAAAAAAACACATGGAGCAGGGCAACAACAAAGAAAAGAAGTTTATTTAGCTTGCAATTGTTTTGGAGACTGGAAGTCCAAGATTCAGCTCAGCATGAATCCCTTCTTAAGGACAGTGCCCCTCCAAGACTCACGCTTCACCCAAGATCCTCCTCTTCACAGTTCCCTGCCTGTCAGTACTGCCACGCGAAGGACCACAACGCCAGCAGATGAATCTTTGGGGACAAACCACACCCAAACCAGAGCATTTCCTACAAGGTAACCTTCTGAGGCAAGTGCACAGAAAGCCCTCAGAGTCTGTTGAGCTGAACTTCACATAATGAATCAGCTAACATATGTCTTTCAATGCTTGATAAGCAAGGAAAATCTCCCCTAGTTGGCAGAAAACATTAACATGCTCAGGACAGGGCTGTAACTCACAGTCTCACCACCAGGTAGCTTGGACCATGGGTAGTACATGCATGACTGTCCTATTGAGAGGTTTTTTTTTTTTTATTAGTAAAAACACCCATGAAAGTGTTTGAATAACCCCAGTGGTATAAGCCATTGGATGGGACAGTCATGCATTTGCTTTGAACCAGTGGGAACGTGTTAACTGGATCAAGTTTTCTTGACAGAGGCAAGAAAATTTCAGGTTCTAAATGTTCTTAACATCACCGAAGAAAATGTGAATACTAAAAAAGAGACTTATAGTGACCACATAGTTCAATAAAAACCTTCCAATAACGGTTGGCAGCACAGGATATGACTACCAGTGTTTATTTTTAAAGCTGCTAAACATGCTAAAGTCACACTGAATAAATTAATCTCGTTTATTCAAGACATCACAATTTTATATCATTCTCAATGTGCTCTTTTGCATCTGCTTATGAACTGTCTTCTGGCATTAAGCATTTAGAATGCTACATAAATCCGAAAAGATAACTAAAACAAATAATTGAGAATTAAGGCAGGCTGTTTGGACAGGAAAGAAGCAGGATTGCTGAAAGCATAAAAAACATTGCTGCCTCTCTTTACACAAAAGCTAGGTTCTTCTTGTATTCCGCAACAGAACACCAGGCCAAGGACTGAGGCCCACATCTGCCACTCACTGGCTATGTGACTAGAGAATGCTCAGAGTCCTCTGGCTTTCCATTTTTGAAAAAAAGAGTGTCTGTGGGTTGGGCCACTTAAAGGTTAAACTGGTTTGTCAGAGAAGCAAGTCCCATCCAGCCTCCTCCTCTGCAAAGGGAGAGGAGATAGGAACAGGCTGCTGTCTGAAATTCTGGGAGCAGAGCTGTATCCCTCACAATTTCCTCCATTGTCCCCCATCCCCGCTAGAATCTGAGGGTCACTGTTGCCTTCTTGCTCTGTGCATCCATGAACCGATGTACTCCAAAACACCAACCGACCACCGACAGCCCACATACCTCACAAGTCAAGCTGTTCACATTCCCTGGGTGAAAAAATGAACCTGGGTTCTCATCTAAGAGAACTAACAGTAATGAAATCATCTATGTGGGAGGCCTGACTTCAGCACGACTGATAATGAAGGCCTTCTGACCCACAATGTCCACGCAAAAGGTGGAAACAATCACATGATGAGGAATAAACAGGATGCCGTACGTTCATACAGTGGGAAATTATTTGGCCAGAAGAAGGAAAGATGCATAAGGACACACTGTAACATGGCGAAAACACTGTGCTAAATGAAAGAAGTCAGTCACAAAAGACCACGTTATACAAGCCCATTTAGGTGAAACAGCCAGTCTGGACAAAAGGGAGTAGAGCAGTGCTTGCTTAAGAGGAATATGAGAGACGGAGTTTCATTCTGAGGACCTGGAAAAGTTCTAAAATGGACTGCAGGAATAGCTGAACAACTTTGAATCGTAAAACTGAACTGTACATTTTAAAAGGGTGAATTACAGCTCACCAGAACTGCCTGGTGGGGGGTAGATAAGGGAGGGAGAGAACGAGGGAAGGAGAGAGAACACTGAAGTATTAAGCAGAGGAAATACCAGCAGGTTCACATCGGGCCCCTCCTGCGTCAGTGCCTAGCCCCTGAACACTCCTGTGCTACCTTTCAAAGACAAATAACTGCTCTCTCGCCTCGTGCCTGGAGCCACCCCTCAACTGTCCTGATAAAGCTGTGGAGCATGTGTGGTGGCACGGGACACAAAGTGATTGCCTGCGAACAGCTTACAGTTAAAAAAGGAGGTTAGAGGTGGGAATGGTGGCACACACCTGTCATCACAGGTACTCAGAGGTTGAGGCAGGAGGATGGAAAGCTAGATTTCAGTCTGGGAAACTTACCAGGACACTATCTTGAAATAAACCAAAATGGGTGGGGGGTGTAGTTCCGTGGAGGATGCCCCTGAGTTTGAGCCCTGGTACTGTACCTCCCCGAAAAAAGCAAAGGCATAGACTGTATGTCATTGTAATTTATAGTGTACTATATGTCCTTGCTCTTCTGATAATAAAAAGTATAAAGCATATTATGTAACATACCAAGTAACATACTATAGACTGTAACATGTATCATATAATGCACATGATAATCCCTAATGATGACCACAGAGCTGGTCAGAATATATCCTTGGAAACTCAGAAAAGATTTCTACTGGAAGAAAAAAAAAATCACAAAACAGTCTTCCTATACGCTGGCTAAAATTATTTGTAGTTCAAAATACACAG